>CAJPEV010003662.1:16864-28934 GCA_905338385.1 Darwinula stevensoni | reverse complement strand
AAGTGCTACAGCTACTCCACTTACTACTTCGAAGCTCGGACCTGCATGACCCAATATGTCGGCGCACCTTTCGGTTCCCCGGGCTCCCTACCCATTTCCTATACTCCTTCAGTCTATGCATGTCGATTTGTGAGGTTTCTTTGTAATGCCTGCTGCTGCCAGCGTTTATGCGAGTAGCTACCTCAGCGTCACCCTCAACTTACTGTTCGCATTCCGATTTTAACCCCCACCAACGCGAATTTATTTTTGATAAATTTCGTCTTCAACAGAGATCGAACCCATTACACGTTTGTATGCGTGTGTGGTTCGTAAGATGCCCCTCTCTCCCATTGTAGTGTTTGGGATGACATGGAAAGGAATTTAATACGAAAAGAGTTTCTCGGTGTAGTGGTAACACGTTCGCCGGGGAATCAAGAAGTCTACGGTTCGATTCCGGGTCCCGCTATTGTATTTTTAGCCTTCTTATGCTACCCGAACTCTTCCCCCACCCCCCTCGGGTTATTACGCTCTCGAGAATAGATCCGACAGTCGCAAAAGCGGAAAAAAAGTGCTCGCCCGCGAGAGGGAGACGTAGACCGGAGGCAGGCAGAAGGTGCCACACATGCACACAGATCCAAGCATCGGAGGCTTAATACCCACGAACGCAGCTTCATTGCGTTTTTAATGTACTGTATAGGATGGGTCACACCGATCCAGCCTCACATATGCACTTTCGTTCATTAGTAAGGTAAATGCCTAGATTTGAACATCTTCAAGTCAATCGATTAGTTGGCTTTTTAAAAAATATGTATATTTATGATTTTTTAAATTAAATCTTCTTTTTCTTTTTGATTGTTTGCAGCGATAGACCAGGCCGATAGATAGACCGATAGGCCAGGCGCCATTTCGGCCACCTTCTTATCTGCCCAAATCAAGCATTTTTCTTGATCGTAATGTATTCTGGGCGATTGACTTGATTTGATTGACTTGATTGATTATTCAACGAACCTTGATGAAGTGCAAAAAAAAATCCTAAGGGTAGATAAAAAAAATGTATTTTTTACTGCAAAAGAATCCATTGAATCAAGGCTCATTTAATGTTGACTCTTCCACCGTGAATAGCGCAGCATTGATTCAATGTTGAGTCAATGTGGGTGTATAAACGGTGATGGTCACCGCGTTGAATCAATGTTGATTCAACATAGAAGTATAAACCTTCAACAGTGAAGCATTCGATCCACACCAAATCAATGTTGAATCAATGTTATGTGCTACCTGGGTCAATTCAACATCATGAATTACATATCGACGGTGAGAGCCTGAAAAGACCTTCAAAATGTCACAAGTTATGAGCTTNGCCTGAAAAGACCTTCAAAATGTCACAAGTTATGAGCTTGGTTATCGTTTAAAACGAGTAATTGAAGCTGTCAAATTTGGAGAAAATGGAAAATTGGACTTTTCAAATTTGATTTTCCGTTATTTCAAACCGAATGGTAACTTAAAATTCGGCGCTTCATATAACTTTTGACTAGTTTCCCAATGTACCAAAAGCTCTTTGTGTTGATATCCTTTTCACTGTCAAAAATAATTATGCTAAATTTTGCATCTTTTCATTTTTTATAATTTACGACTTAGTTTCTCGTCAATATATCATAAAAGACAGTTAATATTCTGATTCTACACTATCTCATCTTTAATTCAACTCCAAGAACGACCTCCTTGCTTCTTTATGATCAATTATAACAATTAGATTCCAAAGGTCTCCTTTCCTCTCTGGCATGAAATTTCCCGGAGAACTGTTGGAGTCAGAGCGTTGGAATTGAGATATTTCCCACAACTCTTACAGCACATTATGTGAATTTTTTCCGAGCAAATCAGAAACTGCACGAAAGCGTCTAAAATTTGATCACTTGAACGAGAATGACTCAACATTGATGCGCTTTTGATATGATTGCTTAGAATGTGCACCAAAGATAATCTACTGCAAGTTTTCAAATTCAAGTCGTGGTCTTCATGCATCCCAAAAACTGTCCCATTTTGGAAAACCCAACTTGTCTATGATTTTCGAGGCGTTGAACCATTGAAATGGTTAATGGGCGTGTGGCATACTAATTGTTTCTGTCCAAATTGCTCTCTCGATGGTCTCTATGTGCCATTCTTCCTCATCTTCCCTTGGAGATCTATTTCCATACAGTATCAGCACTTTTTTTACAGTTGACCAACCAGTTGTAGGAAGCTTCACACTTTAGTGCACGTTTGCCACAAATACACTGCAAGAAGTACGATGTTTCAACATTATATTCCGCAATTATGTTCAAGTCTCCAACTTCGAACATATTTGTCACTTTTTGTGATTGTTCATGAATTGACAAAACTGGTCTCACTGTTGCTAAACCTGCAGTAAACCAATGCTAGCAAGCCAAAGCCACATCGTTTGGATTTGAAGAGTACCAATTGACCATACTCCGTAAGTAATTCTCAGATAAAATTACATTCACACCCTTCTCTTCGTGAAAAATTAATAACTTACTGAGTGGCCCTCATATATAGTAGGTTACTATTGAATAGCAGCTTGTACATCTCAAATCTATACATATTTTTTAATTCATTTGATTTTTTTGATTGATATCAAGAAATTATTTGAACTTAGAGACTGACGCCAGGCAGGAGATCCTTAGGGTAAAGCCTTGGTTGCCCAGGTTTCCAGCCTGGGCCATAGAAAAGGACTTTCAGCCGGTCCTCCAAGCTCTTCATCTCCCATAAGGATTTGCAGATGTTCTGAAAATGGTGAAACTGATTCCGAAAGAATCCATTCGTTTGAGTTTTACTTGAAGTTTTTCAAATAAAACTCGTAGATGCGTCAAAATGACAAACTTGGAGTTTCATGGGATTGAATGTGCTGACTGTATGGGTGAGGCCATAAACAACTTGCTCGCTTTCGGGTTCAAACGTCCCAAAAATTCGATCCCAGATGATGAGCACTCCTGCATAGTTCTTGTCTATGCAGTACCGGTTGCATCCTGTGAAAAACTAAAACCTTAGAAACAGCTTTTTTCGCTTCCCAGCTTTGAGAAAATTGAATTCAGACCGTGATGGACTCGGTGATGCGATGGGGTGTTGATGATGTACTCAAGAGGTCCCAGGGAGGAAATTGTCTCCGTATGAAGCCAGAACTGGTAGAGAAGGTTCAATTGGGTGTGGACTAGAATGTGACTTGGTGGGGCACCCAGCAGCGCCGTTGGGATGTAGAATACCTGTCAAAAGAAATTAAACCAATAATGCATATTTAACACGTAAAGACAGGAAACACTTGGAATTACATTGAATCTAATAATGGACACATAAATGACAGGTAATGAGAGAATCACGGGTGATGTGAATGACGAACACTTTCCAGTACAACCGAGAAGAAATCTGAGCTTCGATCTTCAGTCAAAAGTTGGAAACTGGCTCTGTACAAAGCAATCATCTAGACCAGGGGGGCCAAAGTGCGGCCCGCGAGGAGTTTTGGAAAGCTAGGAAATTTGTTATGATGATGTAAATGAATGAATGATTTTAGGGCTACGGAATGAATGAACGGCCTGACTAGGTTTAAATTCTCTCGCGGGTAAGTGTACTATTCCCGGTCAAAATTCTCGGATATGGAATCATCCTGACACTTTTATCGGGGGTAAACACGAGGCGCAAAACTGGACTTCACATCCAGGTGCCACCTGTGAGGGCGAGAGAATCCGCAGGACTGCCAGGTTCTGCTGAAAATATGCGTTGCACGCATCATTCCAAAAAGCTTCTTTGCATTTCTTTTCACCCACAAATTTCTCTGATAAATTCATGCTGTCAGATTCCTCCCAATTACCACCACGGCATCGCAAACATACCGCAGTAGGAGATTCACATCAAGATCATTTATACCATGTCATGGCACCTTCTGACATCCCTACCTATTTCTACAATCCCATCTGGAAGGGGTGAAGGGAGAATAGGAGCAAAAACCTGGACTATATTGCACCAGCCTCGTCCGTAGGGCTGGTACTGTAGGTCATCCGTCTCTCTAAGGACAAACGAAAAGGGAAAATCTTGTCGAAACCGTTCATTCCATGAAGACTGGGATCATCAGTCGAGCCGATACCAACCGACAGTGTGGATGTGCGAATTACAGTTTGGATTCTATTTCAGCAATGTCAGCAGAGCGTAAAATACCTCGTATCGATGAAGAAAATCGCATATTTCAAGACAAGTCGACCCACGAATACTTTGGGCGACATGCACCAATGGAGGAATCGGAATAGTTTAAAGACGCGATGAACGCGTTTACTAAAACATGTTTAAGAAAATGTTTCTTTGACATGCCCCATCGAAAATCATATTAGTTTCGTGAACACGTTAATCCACGACTTAAACACATTTAAAAGCGGTATGGGAGCCCTTGCAAAGAGAATGATGATTAGTGTGGCAGCTGCAGCTCCATCGTCCGCAGCAAGTCGGCGACGGTGTCCTTGGAAAGAACAAAACTTTCGGAATTCGTCTCCATTGAACCATTCAATTGAGTTGATCTCTGAAAGTTCGACAGTCCTGGCAGTCCAGGCCTGAACCAAACCTGGCAGTTTGGTTCAGAATCACGTCAAAAACTCCTATCTCGTCATTAGTTTCCATTTCCACCGTCGCTGGATGATGAGAGGCAAGAAAAAGGAGGCCCACATCAGCGAAACAGCAAGCTGAATTAAGTCAAAAACAGGAAAAATATTTTTTTTTGGCATAATATTTACCAGGCAGAAAAGCAAGTTTCCAATTATGCGGCCCGCGAGCCCTCACCCTACAGGCTATGCGGCCCCGCTGACCCAAAACTTTGGGCATCCCTGATCTAGACTGTACAGAGATGGCGCCAGTACACTCTCAACTCAGATTGACTGCAGGAGGGTCAAATGGTCAACTTTTTTTTACAGCGGTGAAACAAATTGTAACAGGGGAAATCGAGTGCATTCGAATGATGCATTACACGGGAATTTGGGTTGAAAATTAAAATGAAAAGTCAACTGGGTCACGCCTAAGGTCAACTGAAAAAAGAATTTGCATATCTACAAAAAAAATACGAATCGAATGAGCTATCGATGATGAAAATCGGTTGAGACACCCGGATGGAGTTCACTGGACTAATTCCGATCATAACTTACAGACATCAGCAGGTGGTTGTGTATAGTGTAGATGGCGGGGGAGGGGGGGGGGGGGAGACGTTCGTGGAAGGACAAGGTTGTCATATATATATATCTATGCAGAAGTTGCAATTTCCTTATACATTATTCATTGCAATGCAACAATTAAGGGAAAAAGTAAGGAGGAATGATCTCAAGCAAGCAGGAATGCATGGAAACGATGTTGTGCCACATACTTGACAAGGAGGAGATACTTGCGAATCCAAAACAATATCAAAAAGGGGGTCATCTGAGCTCGACTTGACCGGGCCAGGGGCGCATCACCAGCCCGACTGGGAATAGCCCTATTCATGCGGAGATTTCGCTGGAAATGTAGGTAGGCCTACTAGAAATGTCTGATAATGATGTTGTTTCACAGTTGGGCCTATTCCCAATATAATTCATGTTCACTTGTAAATTTCGTTGCAAAAGACTAATAGGGTACATGAGGACCGGCCCGTTGGCCCTTGAGAAGACAAGCCCGCCGGCCCTTCAGGGGACTGGCTCTTCTGGCATTTGCCAGAGCTGCCAGATGGCCAGTCCGCCCCTGCTCATAGACGTAAGATTGAACCTTGCATAAGTGTGTTTTGTTTTCCCTGCAGGCAATGATAATACAGGTCTAAGCCTAACTTACTTTAGACTGGCCAATTATGAATGTGTACTGCTGCTAATTTTCTTTGCTTAGGTGATTCATTTCACTGCAGGGATATTCCAAAAAGCCCAGTGTCTCATAGCTTGAAGCTTGTGTCATTGGGACCTGTCACATAGAGTTCTCAGGCTCAGAGTTAAGTACTAGTGTTTGCCTCTGTTGATGAGAGCTGCTACTAACAGTAGAATTACTGTCAAAATTCAAAGGAGATGTTCACTTTTGAAGAGTGCAACTGATCAGGAGTCCAGGAATCTTAGGAGTGTACCTCTGCATCTTCCATTTTGGCTGTCGCAGATGACTACAGACTGAATCATCAGGCAGTGCAAGATCCAAGATCTTGTGTATTCTGTGCACTCTTTGTGTACTGATGATGTACAACATATGTTAAAATCTGTCATTTTTAACATCCCATGTTGACAGAGACAGGTTGCCCATGGAAGCAACCAGAGGCGGATATAGAAATTTTTCATAGGGGGGCGGTTTCCAAATTCCTACCTATCCCTCCCCCGGCCTACCACCTTTCCTCGTCCTTTCGTCTTTTTTTGTTATTTTTTGTCTGGGGTAAGAACTTGAATATCTATTTCATTGACTCCAATAAAATTTAATACAGGTGCTATTTTTAATAAATAAATCAAATGCTAAACTGGCCATAGGGGGGGGGGAACGGTCGCCCCCCCCCTGCCCGCACACAGTCGCACACAGCGCACTCGCTTTTCAATGCTCAACCGAACACCAGCCATGACTTTTCAGCCCTGTTGTTCCGTACTCTTCCTTACTCTGAAATTGAGGAATGAAAAATTCAATTGAATTGAACGATGAATGACAATTACACTGAAATCCCCGCTACATGCTACACGTCACTGCATCACGCTCTGTCTCACCGTTTCATACCTATTGGCCATCAAAAGTGACACATTATTTATGGGCTACCCTGTAGTTTCTAAATTTTAGTCAATTGGTTTAATTTCAGAGATTAAAGAAGCAGTATAAAACAGATTAAATATTGATTAACTTAAAAAGGATAAAATTGCATTAAAATTTGAGGAATTTTTGCCGAAGGGTAAAATTCCTCAAATCCTCAAGTTTGGCAGGTAACCTCATTTAAGATGATAAAATTTCAGTTAATTGACAATTTCAGGTAAAATTCCTTTCATCCCCCTTGCTCAGTAAAAACAAAGCTGCTGCAAGCCATTTTATTTTCAACTCCACTGAATGCATGGTGAGATTATCAGCATGGGAGGATCAAGGGGATGGAAAGAAGCACTTACTCTTCTAGTAGAAAACTAATATTACATTCATGTCAGAATTAATCGTGGGTAGTGATCATCTTTGAAATGCGGAGTCAATACGTTGACAGTACCCTATACTTGCATTCATTTCATGCCAAGTGACGAAGGAGTATGCTGAATCATTGAAAAAATTGTCAAATTCATGAGAATGAAAGGCCTCCCTAATGCTTCTGCACCATCATATAAATTCTAGTCACCTTTTCCTAAAGCAACCCCGGAGCTTTCTCAAAGCTATATTTGAAACCATCTTGTTAATGGAAATTGTATTGTATTTATTTTGAAAATACAATTTTTTCTTCATTTGTGCAAAATATTTCATTTATGCTTAATTTCAAAGTCAAATTTTCAAGTTTGTGACCCTAAATTTTTAAGCTGCAAAACTTGGGAGAACTTTGGATGTAGAGATTTACTAGAAAAATTTTAACCGTGACAAGTTTGTGAGACTTGCACAGGTTAACAATTATTCCAACTTCAGTCTTTTTTCAAAGATTCACAGGTAACATTTTGTGGTAAACTGGAACATTTTAGGAAAGTTTGAAATGAAAAAATTAAGTATGCTTTTACAGTAATACACAATTATTATATATTCTCATTTTTCAAGCTGGATGAATTCGATATGGGAACCATGTTCATTCAGATAATTTATCCCATGAAAGGGTTTGAAATTTGGTCAAAAATTGGATTTTGGGAGTACTTTTATGGACTTAAGAGGAATAGGTGCTGGAATTTTTTTAAAATGACATTTGTACAACATCATAAAGAAGATATGGAAAGGGGCGCAGAACAGGGCCATCATCAAAGTTGATCAATGGGCCACTGGCGGCAAGTGTGACAAATTGTGTCATGCTGTCATTTCATGTGTCATTTCATGTGTCATTTCGTCTTCCATGGACCGTCAATTATCCTCCCGAAACGTAGCGAGCGGCCCAGCAGCGATGTGCTACCCAGGGGCCAGCGCATGAAGGGCCTTCAGCGGGCCGTCGAGTAGCGGGACCCTGGCTACAACTGTGCCATAAAGGGTGCCATGCCTCTCGTGTCGTAGCTGGCGGGCCATCGCCTACATCTCCCAGATGTAGCGCGCGGTCCGCCAGCGTTGTGCTACCTGGGCGAGCTATTGACACTAATTTTTTATGGGTTCTTCTCGTTGGCATGCTCAAAAATGGCAACCTAGGCAGGAGGCAGACTTGGGAGTTTAAGTGGTTCAGAAAAGCCTCTTTTATCTTGCATTATTATAATTATATTAAAGTATTATTATTGAAGGCTGGCGGTTTATTTGGAAGAGACCAATTTTCATGGCGAAAAATCTTGAGAGTCTAATGCCATTTTTCACTCACTAAATGAGATGAAAAAGGGAAGTTTCTGTCAAATTTATGCCAGCCAACCTTAGAAACCTAAAGCTTGTACTCAAAATGTTCACTTTCAAATCGAACCAGAGCTCTGCTCCTTTTCTTGATTGAGAACCAATATTTTTCTTCATAGCCTTGATATTTTCTCAGTTCGAATGGAACAAGGAGCAATGCCGTTTCAGCAATTTTTTCTCTGCAATGTTGCCAACTTTTTCATAGAATTCCATAATGAACTAATCAGAACTGTAACAGAATCTGCATCTATGGGGTTGAGTCCTTCCTCCGTAGGAGACCCTCCTTACCGCCGCCACTACACACCAGTTGAAACTAATTAACGATATCTGAAGACACTGTTCAGGGTTTCGAAAATGAATAGCGGGGGAATCATTGCTGTTTTGATAGAATCGCAAAAAAAAAATTGAACCATTGAAATTATCCTACCTCAAAGAAAAAACATATGGATAAGTTCGCACAAGTACAAATTTTTTACAATAAAAATTTTTCATCCGTTCATGAATTTTTTTTTCACATGGCTGTTTTCCTTACTAAAATAGAAGAATACAATTTCCAAGCTTTTAACTTCGATCAGAGGCTCTTTCGTGACCGCGTCATTATGGAGACTCGGAGATAAAAGTCAAAGGAAGAGACAGCCTACAATCGCACTACTCTCAAGCGCGCAAACTCAATGAGTGGAGAAAGAGGAGGAATTCACAGGACCCGCCTCTTCCTTTCGCAGGGCAGCGCAAAAGCCTTTTGGACCAAAGTGGGGACCTCGGAAATGATTTTCCATATGTTCACATTTTCATGTCGAAGCTTCATGGAAACTTCACTCACGAAATCAAAACAGGGCAGAAGGAGACTATTCCGAAGAGCCGTTGTGAGGTTGCATTCCTTGGAGTTGTGATGCAATTGATGAACTGCCCAAAACAGGTTCACCTCTGGAAATGCATATACATACATCTAAGTCAATTGGAAGATTGCATTTTGTTAAATTTAACATCACGTTTGCAAATGTTTCAAGCTGATAATTATGAGGTACTACCTGTTTCCTTTTGCATGAAGTTTCGGGTTTGCCAAGGGATAACAGAAGCTCGCTATAAAAATGAATAGTTTTGATATTAAAATAGTTTTGAAAATGAACCATTTTTCTTTTTTTTACTTAATAAAGAAAAAATCAGGATAGAATTTCAGCATTTTTTAAGCAACTGCCAATTTAGGCGCGTAATCTAATGCCTGGTTAGAGATAACTTTCGAACTCAAGGAATATAGTTACAGTAAGGGATCACTTTCGTCCTAAGTACGAGAGGCGTTCAAAAAGTTTTTTTACCTTAGGCACTTTAAGTTGCAATACACCATTCATAATTTTTTCATAGAAAGACAGATGTCATTCATGATGAATGGAAAATTTTCAACATATTTTCTACGATGGAAAGCTCCTATGAATTTTACCAATTGTTACCATGGAGTCTGCTGAAGGGGTATTAAAATTGAAAAGAATGCTGTGATGAATTTTCTAATTTTGAAGGAATCATTTTCCTAATGGATCTTGAAAAGTAGGGTCAATAATACAGTATCCTTTCAGCCACCTAAAGATCTGCTGAGAAACCGACTCCTTCATGGTTAGAAAATTCATCACAGCATTCGTTTCAGTTTTAATATCACTTCAGCATACCCCTTGGTAGCACATTGAAAAAATGCATTGAATTTTTCGATTCTATTCTAGTTTATTCACCAGTGTCAAGGTCACAGGAGAGAGCTGGATCCAAGAGTGAGTTTTAGAAGGAAGTTTAGCAGCTCAAAGAGAAAGAAAGGGGATAGTATGTATTAAGGAAAATTCAACATCCATGCATTCCAGAGGTTTATTGCATGATAACTTAGGTTATATAGATGTTGAGATTTCTGATAGCAAAAATGATGAAGATAATTTGAGGCCCTATTGTAGTGTGAAAACATTCTTTTTGATGCAATGAAAATATTGTCATTTGCTCCATCAGGTAAATTACTCATCATACCAATTGAAATTCTTACGTAAACCGCATAGCCCTTTTTAGCCTATTTCAGAGTTAAAAGTTTACATTGCATGCGTCAATAGCCAAAAAAAATAGCATAAATAATTCAGATGCGTGCATTTTGTAGGCAACATCCCTAATAGCACATAACATTGAAACAACATGGATTCAATGTTGATTCAATGTTATGTGCTACTGGGGATTGTTTTCAGATGATGCAGGAGTCCACTGATCTGTGATTCAGGGAGGAAGACATCTGACTTTATCAGTTCAACTTCTCTCTCAGAAAAAGTACAGTGTAGAAAGTATATCTGATGGACTTGAAGCAGTTCCATTTTGTTTATGATAAACAGTTTGCTTGTTGAAGCTGAATGCATGTGAAGATGTCTAGCATGGGCTTCATTGTAGTTCAAAGTATCCACCTACTTGCAAAATTTTTGAAGAAACAGTGACTTTCGTGGAGGGGGCAGCGCGATGGAGCAGCTCTTCGCACCAGATTCTTGGAAACATTAAGAGGAGATGTGAAAAAGTTTTTAGATACACCTCGTGGATCTCGAAAGGTCTATAAGCATGAGCTTCTATGGAAGCTGTAGGGACTATTGGATAAATAGGTAGTACTATGGACCATTCAGTTCTGATACAGTGATTGCAGGAGTTCTGTTCTAGCAGGAGTAGGGGTCTAGTAGAGGGATGAGTATAGGTTTTGTCAGTACATGCTGGGCTACACTAAGGTTGCATTCTCTCTCCTTTTCTGTTCCTTGCATACATGGACAAGATCTGTATGTATAGCCTGGGCTGCAAGGGGGTCATCATCAGTGGTGCATCACTAATAAAGTTACTTCTCCTGGCTGGTGATGCTGTTTTAGTAACCCAGTCTAGTCATAAGCTTTGCACAATGATGAATCAATTCAACTCATTGTCCTTCATAGCGTACACTTAATTTCAAGTGAAGGGGCTCCTTGAAACAGTTGGAGTGGAGTATCTGTATCTCTACTTTTCAAGCAAAGGGTGATATACAAAAGATATAGACAATCGCATCTCCAGGACTTCCACAGTTTTGCAGAAACTCTGGTGGTCATTGACTACCAAATGGAATACCTCTAAAAAGGCACAAGTCTCTTCCTTTTTTCCCCCAACCCTTACCTATGGCCATAAACTTAGGGGGAGTGATTAATAGAACCAGATCACAGATCAAAACCAGATCAAAAGTTCTTGGTCGAGCGTTCGTAGCGTGAGGACGTGTTGGAGGATACTCTCGAGGTTCTGTCAGCTAAGTCGTGAGTTAGTTGTTACCTGGCTACTTTGTAGCAGTATTCATAAGTTTCCTGATAGCTACCTCCAACTTCACATTAGATCAGTATCAATCAGTGTAATTACTTTAATTATTAGCGCATTATTCGTAATATTCCTTTTACTACAAGGACTAGGACAGGACAGTCTTACCGGGTTACAACTAGTGTGAAGTACTGCAAAATATAAGTCTAAAGCAGTAGGAGTGTCAATAGGGATCAATAACATTAAGTAAGATGCCTAGGATGTGTAGATGCGTTCGTTGCGGGGATTGGGTAGGTGGGACTAGTGAACGAGAGGTATGCCAGGTATGCAGAGT
>CAJPEV010003662.1:0-14839 GCA_905338385.1 Darwinula stevensoni | reverse complement strand
AAAAAAAAAAAAAAAAAATACAAAAATATTTAGCTTTAAGAGGGTTAGGCCTACCCTAAAATTAAGGAACGCTCGACCTCGACACGTGATATCGAAATGGGCGAAATCGCCTCTTGATGTCACTAACTACCTTGAACCTTGAACAGGCAGAAGCTGCCAAAGTGAGGTTCTTATATTGACTGGCTGGTGTAAGACTTTGTCATATGACCAATTGCCACCATATGTGTGAGTCTTTTGGATTAGCAGCTGCTTCTCCAGATCAAGAGATCTCCAGTCCAGTGGTTTGTGCAAGTTTGTCACGTGCCCCTGAGAGACATCCAAAAAGAGTTTCTCAGTCCATCATGACTGGTGAAGGACCCGTTGGCAGACATTGTGCAAGGCAGAAAGGCTGTGTTGTGCAGCTCTGTCACAAGATGCTCAACATCCCACCCACTTAGCCCAGGGTTGGGAACATTCCAAGGTTGGATGAACAGTCATGAAAATGAACACCCCAAACTCGCATGCATAGGATATGACTTATGCAAGGTTTAGGCTTGTAGCCTCATTTGTTGGGCTTCAATGAGTAATCTCTTTTTACCCTTGCAAAGTGAATGGTTTTGCTAGTACATACTTGTTAGTCATTTCAGAAGTCAGTACATGAGACCTCCCTAAGGCACACCTTCCTGTAAGGCAAGTCCAGCTGTGCCTTATCATTTCTGACTCAGAAAAGTCACTCTCCTAGAATGGTATAAAAGTAATATTACCTCCACTCAAATTCTGTCCAATATTTTATCCTTCATTCTTTGGAAATTAAATTATACTTAGCCTTAATTGGTACTAGATTATTTCTGGATATCCCTGAAAAAAATATGACTGCCAACTTGAATCCAGTATGTGCATCCATTTTTAAAGTAAGTCCAGAAGTTTTCAATGCAGGTTGATGTTTTATTTATTAACTTCTTTAAGTACTTAGATATGAGAATGCCAAAAGACACAATGGTCCCAGGAACATGAGTCCAGTTGTACCTCATTTATTAAAATCTATCAAATAATTTTTGTTCTTTGCCTGTGTGTTGTACATAAAATACCTCCTAGTAGTACCTCATTACTACTTTCGGTACTAGATCAGTGCGTCAGACTCCGAAAAGCTGCACCCCCAAGTGTGAGACGAGTCTGGCAAAATGTAATTGATAGAACTCGGTTGGGTAGGTATTTCTTTTGGTCAGGTGTTTTGGCCATTCATAAGTATTTTTTAGTCCTTTAAGTACTTCTAACTTGACATTCATCCAGTCCGCCACCCTTGGCGTCTGGAGGTACTCAGGTAGAGAAACGAGACGAGTCAAGTGGCACTTAAAATTGGTCTTGAAGTTTTCGCTCTAAGCCTGCAAGTATAATTGCCAAAAAATGGTCCTCAACCTCGTACTTCATGATCTGAGAAAGTACTTCCCCGTTAAAGGTGAAACTTAGTGGCCGGGAAGTCCTGGATAGAGGCATGAAGTCTAACAGATACTGGGTGAACGCAAATCGCGTGGACAGATGTGAGCGAGAAGTTTGTATGGGACGTATGAGCGGGGCTTGTCTTTGACGCCAAAAAACATGGCGTCAAAAGGCCTCACAGCTCGCACCTATGAATATCCAGTCTAGGTATACATAGTATATACATGTCTACGGCCAGCAATCGAAGCCTAATTCAATGACTGCTACTTTTACTCTTCATGGCGGAATGGAGCATCACAAATAACAAAAAAGCCACTTCTCGTCATCCACGAATCAATATCTTTCTTACGGTTAGTCTCTTTTCTCCGAAAACCCCCAGAATTGGAAGTGGAAGATATGTCTGCATTAAATATTACTAATTTGGTCCTCGCTGCAGTGTTTACTACTTTTTATCTTTAAATCTTTGCATCTGTCACTCAGATGAGGAATTTTCTGAGTCCTACACGATTTAGAATCCGTTTGTAGATCCAAAGTCAAACCATTATCATCAAATTCAAGCTGAAATCCAGTAAATGGGTGCAGCTCCTTCCATCTAACGCACAACCATGAATGTGGAATGCAGCTTCTGGATTCACTACTATCTTGCTGAAGCTTCGGTATGAAGTAGAAATTTTGCTAGGACGACAGCAATTTCCAGCCAGATATTTCCTGTTTCCTGCTGGAAATTTAGTGGTACATATGGGAAACGTCCAACTTGATCCTAGGGCGATTGGTAAGCATGCTGTGTGAGTCTGCGCAATCCCTCAAAACCTGAAGATAATGATTTTGGGTGGCAAGATTACTGATCTGACTGGTGATGATGTCCCACTGAAAGCAAAGAGTCACCGTCTGGCAAGGATCATCTGTAATTCTCAACCAGTGTGCTACTACCGACAATGCTGTTAATACCCAGGTTAATAATCAGGTCTGAAAAGAAACCCTGAGATCGCTAATAGATCACATTATGAGATCATAATCTACAGACAGTGGATCTTGGTGGACAGTTCCAGGTTCAAGGCTTTCAGCAAATCCTCCGATGTTTTTTCGGGATTTCTTTTTTGCGAGAAGCTGGAAGTTCTCCTTCCTCATTAATTCGAACGCGCCCGAACTCAATGAAAGAACTGCTTGATGAGTCCTCCATGGATGTGTCCTCCTTGGATCACGCACTGGCGCGCTTGCTCATTCGATGACTGTACAGAAAGAGCTCTTACTCATGTTCAGAGCAAGGAATTTCATTGAAATCTTCCTAAAACCACCTACCTGTATAGGACATGACACTGAAAATTTCAAGACGATGTTTAGCATGGTGTCCCCTCTGCAGCCGCACAAAGTTCGGAACTTTTTTTGGGCCACCCGGTATATGTACGAACGTGCCTGAGTGAGTGAGTGTTTGACAGACGCTAATTTTAACTTCGTCTTAGGTATTATGGAGGGATGAAACGTAGTACGTGAGTTTCTATTAGGATACTGAGTCGAGAAAAATTCCGAAATTGGTGGTGTGGGCTTAGCGGCGGACCTCACCGAGGATTTTCAACCTGAAAATTGAAAAGCGCTTTCTTGTAAAAGTAACCTCTCAACCCTAAAAACAATATACAAGGAGGCGACCTACCAGCAGATCTTTCAGTAACCGAGAGTATAGAGTCCTATTGTTATAAGAGTGAGTGGTATCCATCCAATATATCTATTGTTATTGTTGCTGACCAGCCTAGTCCTTCCGAATCTCACCGGTACTCATCTAATTGGAGTCAGTACATATAGTAGGGCCCTTTTTCGTACACGGAGAACACGTAATACCATTCGGCGGCCGCGCCCACAGTGGTATATGCCCTGCGGGCACGGATGTTGAGAGAAAAGGTTTTCAAATAATATTTTTTTGCTTCAGTCAAATGGAAAAACAAGGAGACCTTAAACTTGACTACTGGTACACTGAATTAAGGAAAAATACCAATGCATCTCCAGGAGGCATATTTTTTAAGGGTAATCAATTGGTGCGGTAGTGCCTATTACCTTTCTTCAACCCCTTCCAGCCGCAAAATTCAATATCTTCATATTCCTCTCTGAAAGCATCAACAGGAACGAAATTTGGCATACTTCTTCCGCTCTCGCCACAGAATCGCTCCAGCAAATTTAAAGTTCCATCTCCCTAGGGTTGTGGAGAACATTGACATCTCGTATTTGGAGGATGTGAATTTCATTCCCCTTTTATTCCCACCCCCACCCCTCCCCCTGGGTGGCCACTCCTTGGTGTTTTCCTAGAAAAGAGACCAACCGTAAGAAAGACATTGTCTCGTAGATGAAACGTAGCTTTTTTGCTGTTTACGATGCTCCATTTCGCCATAAAAAATGAAATTAACTGTCGTTCAATTAGGCTTTGAGTGCTTGCTCCAGTACCGTCCCCAGCGTTGCCGGATACCGTGCCGAAATTATGCCAGATTCAAGACTGTTTTAACCTCCGTATTGAAGTCTGGATCTTCTGTTTTTTAATGCATGAGAATTTTTTTGTGCTGAGTTAATGAGATGAGTTGAGAAAAAAACTGGTAAGCCTTCAGATAGGCCTAATGTTCCACGTCCCACTGAAACGGTCCATGAACGTATGAATAGGCCTGTAATTGGCCTAACGTTACACGTCCTCAACCAGATGTTTCGAAGACCACGAGTCACACTACACACACTCTACACACTCACACAAGGCCTAATTGGCCCCGTAAGTCGAGAATTGAATTTCTTTTTAAACTAAAAAAGGTAGGCCTTGGCGTGACCCGAAGGCAGTCTGTTGGTTAATCCTAGGCCTAATGTTAGTGAGTCCCATAGAGAGGCGGGGAGGTTGAAGAAAGGGAAAGCCATTGAAAATTTGTTTTCACATTACTCTATAATTTATTTATGCCCTGGCTAATCCAGCAGAAATGGGGAAGTGAAACTTGATGCACACATAAATGACATAATGTTGATTTCCGGAAAAAGTCAAATTTTGTGTTTCATCCCCTAAGAGCACAGCTTTTGGTTAGGTTGTCTTTCCAAATATATTTTTGCACCAGCAAAAAGGGCAAAGGTATACGACTGAAACCTTGCGGACATGGAGTTTTCTGAGTACCTATTTATGTTTTAAAACTTTATTCAGGTAAATCCACTCAGGACACATACTTCATAGGAGGAGCATTTCTCAGGATCTTCTTCAATCCAACAAAGCACAGAGCAATAGAAAGTTGAAACTTGACTCAAAATACCTGTTCATTTGCTGAGTGCAGAAAAACTTTCGAAGTAGGGCAAAACCTCTGATAGCTTATTACCTTCAGTACCTTATAGCAGGGTTACACCCCAAGCATATAAGCTCAGGCAGGTTTTACTGCCCAAGTAGAAATTTTTATCCAAAATATATCCATTGGACATACTCTCATGGACACTTGGACATCCAGTGGACTCTTCAGACATCCCCTGGATGAATAAATATCTCGTCCAAGGAAAATCCTTGGACATGTCCATTGGATGGACTATTGGATGTCCGTCCATTAGGTTCCATTGGAGATTCCCTTTGGGAAAGCTTTTGGATGACCATTGAGGGGTGCGGCGAAAGTAATCCCCAGGTAGCTATGAAGCATAATATGCATGCTCATGAATATTCATGGTGTGGGAATGGAGCATTTTATCCAGTCATGAAGGATGAATTTCCTTTAGCTTGGTCCAGTTTTAGTTGTACTTGCAATAAGCTCGTAAGTGTACCTCGGAAAGTGATTGATCCAAGGAGCTGCAACTTGGCAAGAAAGAGTTTTTCAGGAGTCTCTTTCATTAGGTAAATTTTGTGCTGATTTGACATTGAAAGATCTTCTTCATTCCAGCGAGTACTATCATCGAAATATCATATTGCAATCAAAAGAAAGTACCCTTCACATGTGTCTCTTACCATGTAAAGCGCGATGAAAGATGTAGTAACCAAGGTCAATCGCGATGGCAGTCAATATCCACGTCCAGGGTGAATCCCAATTGAGAGAAAATAGCCTCCAGTTGTCGTACACGTGCAAATATATCCCATATGTCATTACATGACACATTACCCTGTCATCAGGAGGATAAATCATACAGTGAATGATAGCTCATTTAATTTAAATAATGAATTAAATCTAGACTATAAAATGCATTATGGTCTGTGGTGGTGGTTGTGGTGATCGGAGGCATATGCGCAAACATTGTGAGTGCAATAGTCCATTTTGAAGCCAAAGGCCGCTAAAGCACGGAAATGTCTGCAGTGGTTTGTGATGTCTTTACAACAACGTGAGGATGCCAATATAAGACTACATGCCACAATATCATACAAAGTGATGTTGCAAAGCTACTTCAGTAAAGGAGCCTTCTTGCTCGGACTTCCCTTCCTCTTCACTCTACGTCAGTTCCCCGTCCGTCCTGCCATTGCTCAAAAGAGCACTGTGGCAACTGCCCCCTTATGTTCCTGTTCGCATTCTATTTTTTTATTTATTTAAAAGGCACATACAATAACATTCATTTATTGGCATCAATACCGATTGCCTTTAAACTAAGCCGTGTTCTTACACGACTACTCACTAGTAATGAATGAAATTGGTTATTCATTTTATATATTAATTTCATTATTTCTTATTAATTTCATTTGTGTCATGTTAATTGTTTGATACTGCACATTCTATGCTGCATATGAACTTCTGTGTGACCCGTTTCAAGGAATCTGCAAATAATGAAATGTGACGAATCGTCGGAACCTCACCAACGAATGAAACTCAACTTCAAAAGTGTCTATGCATTAATTTTCCGTGCATATAATAAGCATTATGACTCAATCACAGAAATTGCTCGAAAAGTTCCCAATGAATCCTTTCTCTGAAGAGTGACCAACGACAAGGAATATATTAAGGAAAATCATTTCCTCCCTTGGATTATCTCATACAAGATGTGAAGGCATGAAGATATCATGGTTGGATAGTGGTAAAGGAGACGATCACGGCTATTTAGATACCACGTGTCGAGGACGAGCATTCCGTAATTTTAGGATAGGTCTATTCCTCTAATCATTAAAAAAAAATTATTTGTATCAATTCCTAGTCCCTTACGGCCTAGACCCTTTCGTCTACATTGCCCACCTTTTACTTTGTCCATAAAATCATCTGGTCACTTCCTCTTATTTTTATAGTCACGGAAGGGGCAGCCAATACGTCGTCATCTAACGCATTCCACGCGATCACAATGAAATATAACGAAAATATAACGAAACCCAAGAAAATCAAAACCTCGAAGGAATTGAAGCGGGGAACGTAACATTACGGCGAATGACACGAAACGTCGAAGGGGACAAAACCTCGAATGTATCAAAAAGTGGGAAAAGACCGAAAACGTAGAACTTGCACTTCCAGACCGAGACTGCTGCCCACGGCCATTTTTACTTTTTCTTTTCAATGTCAAATCAATTTCAAATAACGAGGATGTTCTCTTTCCATGCGCATGATTATTGCATTGGCCTTTGAACTCATTCAGGACGTCCTCAGTGCCTACAATTCTCTACTCTCTTATTCCGCAAATTCCTGAACATGGAAAGGATATTGCAATTCACTTACGAGAATTTTACATTGAAGTAGGCGCATGCGAGGCCGTTCTCGCATTCCGCTTTTCGCCTTCGGCATGTGGAATGTTCATGAGGTTTTGAAAAGCAAAGATCCGCGAACGAACAATTCGGTCGAAGGATGGAGTCGCAGGTTCTCATCACTCCTGCCATCGCATTATCCAAATTTGTGGACCTTCTTGGAAATCCTCCGTCAGGAGCAGAATATGTTAGAACAGGAAAGAGAACGACTCTTCATGGGCCATGAACCGAGGCGCAGACAGAAGGACATTCAGCGCGACTGCAAGATTCAGAAAGTTTGTAACGACTATGCAAGCAGAGATGTCCTGGCCTAGCTCAGTTTTGCGCATGATCTGGAGTTTTGAACCCATCCTTTTGCTTTCAGTTGAAAGCCTAGACATTAAAAAAAAATAAAGTGTCATTCGACTTTTTGACGATTCCAGTTTTGTCGGTTCTTCTTTTAGTGCATTCGAGATACTGGTACATTCGAGGTTTCCGTTTTCTTCGTTTTGTCGTGCTTCGCCTACAATGAAGCCCTGTCTCGACCGAGCCGCACTTGCAGTTTATGCAACTTGAGTAGGTTACCTCTCGTTCTCTTGCTGCCATCAAACTGGAAAAACCTACCACACTCGACATTATCTATTCCTTTCGTTATCTTTAAAGCCTGGTTGAGATCGCCCCTCCTTAACCTTCCCTCGAGCGAGTACAGTCCCAACACTTCTAAACGCTTCTCGTAAGGAAATCCCTTACCTCATTTATCATTCTTGTGGCCCTCCTCTGTACCCCTCGAGCGTCATCAATTCACCTTTATTTGTAGGCCTTCACAGCTGAATGAAATATTCAAACTGGAGTGTTATCCTGCTGAAAAAACCCCTGAGATTCTCATGTGGTTTTCGGACAGAAGTCCCATGAGAATGACCTCACAAAGTTTGGAACAGATTTCTCATGAGGTTGATTTCATGTGATTTTCGCATAGAGGCGTCACTTCCCTCGTGGTCCAATAGCCATGAAAGGTTTCACGGGATTCAGCTTGCAAGGTCCCGCGAGTCCTCAAAGGAGAAGTAATCATATACCAAGGAATATGTACGGTTACACAACTGTAATTTATTCCATCTTCAATGTCATTCCATCCTGTTGGACAGAAGTGTCTTAAATCTCCCTGAACTGGGCTATCTTTTCAGACAAGTGTTTTTCCCAAATTAAAAATTGTTCATTGAGTTCTATGTAGAAATGAAATGCACACAACTTGGTGAATGCAGGAGAGATGCTTCAGTGAGATCAGGGGAACACTCATCAGAGCGGCTATTTGGGCTAGCTGAAGCTATCTTGCAAATTCTACCTCGCATTGAAGCTATCTTGCATTCACTGGTTTCGAGTGAAGGAATCGACCTAAAAATTTCACATTTTCAGGGTTTGTTCCCAGGAAAAAAGTGGTTATATCGTCGCTTGAGGTCTTCGTCGATAGAAACCCCTAAATCTCTCTTTCCGTTTGCATCCCTATGTTTATCTATGTCAAACACGTTGAGAGGCCTAGTGCTATTTCGACCGACGTGGACAACTTTTCACTTATTTTCTTAAACCTCGTGAGCAATTTCTTGAAATACTCATCCAAAAGCTCAAATCTCGCCCGGTTCTGAATCTATTCTCCCTCCCCCCTCACAGAAAAACCTTTTTTGGTGTCGTCGGCACATGTACTTATCTTACGCTCTACGCCTAGATCCGAATTGCTAATGTACAGTAGACCAAAAACAGAAGCGGTCCCAGGATCGACCCCTGAGGGACACTGCTTGCTCGCAAGAGACCTCCGTCGACGCTTTCGAATTTGCTCGTTGCTCTCTTCCCGTCAACCAGTTACTGATCCACTCGCTCGTCCTACCCTGGATCCCCTGCGGCTACAGTTAAAGGTGGTTTGGGAAGGAGAATCAGTGGGTCTGGGATTCCAAGCTTTCTCCATGATTCTTATGTAGATGGTCTCACAAAACCCAGAAAGCACTTTCTAACCTCCTATCATCTTGTTCAAAGTTTCTGCGTGACGGCAATTAAAATGAGCAGTGTTGGAAGGCAGCACAGCATCCGAACTACTGGACGGATCTCCATGAAACTCCCATCGTTACAAAGCAACGAAGGTTCTCTACAACATCGATCCAAGTTGAAGACCAAGATTCTCGCGTGAAAATTCAGGGGAATTTTTTTCTTCGAGCTCTGGATTTTCGTCAATTAGTTTTTCCGCCGCCGTTTGGAGAATATATTAATTTCAGAGAAAAGCATAAATCAGATTTTGGGAACACCCACATTCATCCGCATGCCAAGTTTTGTGAGAATCGTTCCTGCCGTTTTTCAGGACAATACTCGGATATCGCCAAAAGAAAGGGCACTTTTTCATTGCGTCAATTACTTCCTGGCGTTTTACTCTCGTTCAAAGGCGAAAATGGAAGAATTAATCAGACCATTTTATAGAAGAGATTCTCCCGGGCGAATAACCATTGTCTGTACTTGGTACGTCGAGAAAACAACGTTCCAAACATAGCATCTCATTTTGATAAGAAGCTGTTCCTCCGTAGGTACTCACTCCCTTCGCGTGGGTCATTCCTCAAGCGCGTAGCCTTTATGCAGATGATGAGCGGAGTGCGTTGTTAGGTGCTGGGGCGCGCTTGGGATGAGACAAAGAATTAATAGCATCAAAACGGATCTCCCATACAATAAGCGCTCGTAGTTTGGATATTAGCGTTGTTATCCATGGCGTCACTGTAGTTCTTACAGCAGCCGCAGCGGCGCTAGGTGCAAGAGTGTTTGAAATTTTGACTTCCTTAGGAAAGGCGCCATGTGTTCTCTCGCTTGTTGTGTTACAGTCTGCGACTGCAGTACAGCGAGGATTTAGTACAGTGTATCACCAGAACCCAAGCAGGATGACATGAGACAAGAAATTCGTCATGTCATCCTGCTCGTCAATTTCCCAGTAGGGAAATTCTGAGGCTGTCAGGTAGGATGACCTGTTTCCCTGATATATATATATATTTTTTTTTTCCTGTGAGCACATAGAAGCATTATCCAAAAGCGTATCGTGTGAAACTGAATCGTATCAAAATACACACAAAAGGAAGGAAACGAAAGCATTATAGGGTGATAACCGCTCAGGAACGGAACGTCTGGAGTTGAAATGAAAATTCTCATGAGTCACCTTAATTTCATCAATGTCATTTTGTTGCGATACTGTGATTTGTAGTATGAGAAACATTCATTTGAACATTTCAATTCGCATTGAATGCCAATTGAAAATTCATTATTAAGGCATTATTTACGAATAGTATTCACCAATTCACTACCTGGTCGATACTTTTGAATATTTAGGCAGTCTCATTCGCATAAATGGATGCTTTTCGACCTATTCCATCCATGACAGTTACAAGAACTTAGTGTAATAGTGAAACATTTTCTGAACTATGATCTCTGCCTGTACGAGCACCAGCTACGATATTTATTTGCATCGTTTCGCTCATCTTCATCGAACTTTTCTTTACTGTGATGTGAGAAGATGTGGAAGCTCCCACTGACCGTACGATTTCCATGAGGGATCCAGAGGCTAGGGAGACTATGCTGTCTTTCAATGGAATTAGGGGTTTTCCTTGCTTCCATCGGATCACTTCTTCCAAGACGATCCCCAGAACGAAATACGGAACCGCCTGCGTAAATATGAAATCAGCTTACGATAGACTCATTAATAAGAAGTATTTAATGCAATTTGGCTCACTTTGCGTGAAGGGCAATATATCCTTTACCTGAGAGATATAGTCTGGAACCTGCTCTGGCTTCTCGAAGGAAGTTTCCCACGGATCCACCAAGTAAAATAGACGTCCAACCTCCTTGATTCTCGCCCAGATTATCCCCGTCTCGTTCCGATCCATCCCGATTGCATTGCGAGACTCCCTATGCATTTGGAAGAAGGGGAAGAACGAAACCCACAATCGACCCGCTTGCACTCGGTTGAGGTTGAGACTACCTTCTCAGCTGGACAGACGATCCTTGCCCGGAGTCAAAGCACATTCGAGGCGGAGTTGTGTCACTTACTGCATGTCACTTCAAATCTTCATTTATTTCTATTCTCCCGCGAGTTCTCCGTGGTTCCACCTCCACGATTAGATGGCAACCAGTTGACCTTGGAAAAAAAAAGAAGCTCACAAGTTGCAATTCCAAGATCGGACAAGCGATACCATGCTGACGTCGGTGTGAGACTTAAGGTTCCGCAGACACCACTACTCCTTCGCCCAAGGTCCTTTGGGGGACAAGAAACGAGATTCTTGTCTATGCATATGATGAGTAATCAAGAATCTGGTTTGCAAGAATCACGCTCGCGAGAATCATGCATGAAAGAATGCAGTGTTTCTGCATGGTTTCTGCATGCAATGCAGAAACCATGAAGGACAGATTCCATGTATTGAAGGAAAAGTGTCTCTATTATCCTTGATTTAGCTCTGGGATGCACAAGCCCACATAGACAAGAATCACGTGGAGAAGAGGGTTACCCGATATTATATTCCCAGGCGAAATAAAACCGACAAAAAATACCCGATGGAACCTTCCCATGACTTATCATATCCAGACAAAATGCCACCCCGATGAGAGAGAGGAGGGGGAGAATGGGAGAAGAATGGACACGCCGACGCTGAACGTACTTCGTAACCTCACTCTGCAATTAACTCAGACCTGGAACCAGCTACTACCTCATCTTGTGGAATCCTCCTGCAGTGTAGCACAGCCAACTCAAGGTACCCCCTCTTTGCCAATTATTGATTATGGGGACTTTCATTGCGCATGGAGTGTACCATTAAATGACGATGGCCCTGCTGACAATCCCAACCATTGGACCATTTTCAATGAACCACCCCGCGATCTCCACTGCCTGCCATGTTCAGACTCAGGTGAATTGCACTACGGATGCACTGAGCCACTGTCCGAGGAAATAGCCTTTGAGGACACCACCTACTGCTACCACTCAGATGAGCCAACACCCTTTGGCGAAGAGATGTCTCATGGGAACACCAGCAACCTCAACTACCTTACTGAACCAATGCTCTCAGCTGACCAAGAGGAGCTCCTTGAGAATTCAACCTACTGCAACTTCAACTGGAAGCTGTGGAAGTGGAACTGGGACCCCCCCTTGCTCTACTACCCCAAATGAAGAGGAATGCTCAGATGATACGTTCGTGGAGTCGGAGGAGACGAAGACCCCAGCCGAAAGGCTTACAAAACGCAAGGCATCAACCAAAGGCCGTCAGAAGTCAGCTAATAGAACATGCCACTTGCATTCTATCGGCCAAGAAATGAAGAAACGTCTGCAGCAAAAGAAGAAAAAGAAGAGAATTTCTTGGGGGAGGAAACAACACTTCTATTACTTCACTGTGCTGTGTCCAGCTGCGACCAAAACCTTTGGAAAGGAGTCTCCTCGGAGCAGGAGAAAAAGAAAGAGGTAAAGAAGAAAAAGAAGAGAATTTCTTGGGGGAGGAAACAACACTTCCATTACTTCACTGTGCTGTGTGCAGCTGCGGCCAAAACCTTTGGAAAGGAGTCTCCTCGGAGCAGGAGAAAAAGAAAGAGGAAAGGCCTTATCTGGAAAATATCCTCAGAATCTGCCACACGCCTCCCTATCTCACCCACATCTCTTGTCCAGCTGCGACCAAAACCTTTGGAAAGGAGTCTCCTCGGAGCAGGAGAAAAAGAAAGAGGAAAGGCCTTATCTGGAAAACATCCTCAGAGTCTGCCACACACCTCCTTATCTCACCCACATCTCTCAGCTACAGAAGAAAAGCCCGCAAGTACACGCCCACCTGACTTCCTCAACCAAGGACGTGCCATTCTTGAGAGGGATGGAGGAAGAGTGGGACACCTGATAAGGCCCGTCCGGCCAGCTGGGTCACATTTATATCCTTCACCCCTCTTTTGTCACTTTGTCATTCTGCAATTCTTTCAATAATAAAAAAAAATATTAAAATAAATATTTAAAAAAACCACCCGATGAGAATTCCTCAGCTAGAGTCCAGTCCCAGGCTCTAGCTTAACTTAGCCGTGCTTTTCTCGGTTTAGGCTCGTCCCTTACCCCAGTTGCCGGGGCCCTTTGTTCCGGGAGCCTTCAAATCGTATTTTTCAAGGCGTCATCCTTCACCTGATTTGCATATTCCTGTATTATCAACATGTTGGAAGAATCTGTCTTTTGTTAGACGGAGCTTTCATCAAACTCCCTCCTCATTATCTTCAGTCTTTTTTCTTTCTTATCACCTTCTCCTTACTTCATCTTTAATTTCCAACACCTTTTCTTCAATCTCTCTCTTCCCAGGCATTAGCCATGCCTATGAAGAGGAGGCTGCGGAAAAGGGGCCCTTCCTCGCCCGCTCCCTCAGTTGTGTCTAATCCCTCTCCTCGCTCAAGGCGACAGCCTTCTCCTTCACCTTCACCTTCCCCACCAGCAAGAGACACCCGCTCTTGCTCTTCACCTTCTCGTGTCTCCAATCCCTCGCCTTGCTCCATGCGGCAGCCCTCCCCTGCCGCGTCATCCCGTCCCCCTTCTTCACACAACACTTCTCGTGCTTCCTCCCCAGCAACTCTCCTGTGCAAGGAAAAAGTGAACCTGAATTCCGCTCCTTATTTGTCCCCCGCTCACTCGCGGACGCCTCCTTCCACCCCAGATAAATCCTTCAGCTCGCCTTCTCAGCCTGGAACGGCTTCCTCGAGTAAATCTCGGCTGCTCCCAACCATTCGCGCCCCACTCCTGCACAGCCTCATTACTTTCAGAATCCTCTTTTTATTCATGCCCTGCCGCCAAAAAACCAACAAAGGATCGCCTTTGCCCGTGCGTTTTCAAACGCATTTCCAACCGTCCGCCTGCTTGACATCCGAGCAACTCGAAACGTAGGGTTCGTGCTGAGCCTCTATGTAGCAAGGAATTTCCCTCCACGAAGGAGGCCTCACGCGCATGAGGAAAACAAAAACCGGCGCGCCTCTTCCCCTCATTCTTGTTAAAGCCCTGGACACGGATACCGTACCGCCCGTGCGCTAGTAAAATCCGGAACGCTGGAAGTAGGTTGCTTGCGCCTGAAGGTCGAGGAGTTCGTTCTCCAACCGCGCATTATCCAGTGTTTTAAATGCCTGGAATATGGCCATTACATCGGCTAATGCAAAGCAGACCGCGATACCTGCTCCTTCTGTGCAGGGAAAGGCCAAGCTAAACGGCTTGCACCCTAAATGCAGCCAATGCCAAGGGACTCACATGGCGAACTCCGCCACTTGCCCCAAACGGCAGGAAAAACGGCGACAGATCGCCTCAGATCCGAGGTTCTCTGGCTCCTTACTTGCCAGGAAAATCCAGGAGGAGTTCAAGGAGCAAACGAACACCCGAGCTTTCTCTAGGCCGGCCTTTAACTATCCGAACCCGTCCCCTGTCAGGACGCCCGTGAAGCTTGTCCCCGCACCACCCCCCTCGCGACCCGCATGGACAATACCGCCCGCGTGTCAGGCCGCCCTCGCATCCCTCCGCGACATCCGCACCTGCGTCCGCCGCCATCCGCGTAGCACCCGTCGCTGCCGCAGCACCCGCTGTCATCGTAATCAAGCCCGCGTCCGCCCAAGCCGCGCACGTGTCTCCCGAGCGAGACGCGGTCATCCAGCTGCTCCTGCAACAAGTGCAGAATATTATCACGGACATAAAAGTGAGTCGGGCGCGGAATGGCCCAGAGGTGGCGTTAGGGTCGCTTGACCCAGACCCGGGTCAAGTTGACCACCCCATTTGTAATTATGCCAATAGATTATGATTAA
>CAJPEV010003661.1:0-28948 GCA_905338385.1 Darwinula stevensoni | reverse complement strand
CCATCTGATTACATTCTTTGATCAAGTGTTTTTTCTGTGTTCATTTTTTTCCATTAGGTCAGGCGTGGCGGTTCGGGACATCGCTTCCATGCAATAGTTTTCTGTTTGCGTTTCGTGGCCAAATTATTTGAATTCTCATGATGGATGAAGTCAAAATAATAGTCTAAAAAGTTTCTCTTCATATTTCGCGCTAACGAGGTGCACCTCCTAATAAAATGGTGGCGATTTTTGCGCGGTGAGGTTGAACGCGAAGAAGAAATGTTGCAGGAGCTCCCACAGGACGGCGATGAGGCAGTTGTTGCTGGTATAAAACGCTTTGTGCTGGCGCGGAAAAAAGGTTTGCCACGGCAGTTGCGATACTAAGTGCCTAAATCGGAGCTAGCCGTAATGGTTAAAATCGGTGATGAACAGCAAGCACATGTACGTAGGGAGCTTAGGGCCGCTCAGATCGCTGAACAGCAAGAGGCATCGAATGCTGAGCTTCAGAGTAGGAGAGCCGTGAACCATGCTTAGCAACTTGATGCAAGGTTGGCATTTTCAGGAATTAGTCTTTAGCATTGTGCCGCACATGCACTAACTTCCCTCTGTCCCGTCGAACAATTTCTTGGAAACGGTCAGTACTCTTTCAGAATCATTTGTGTATGTACCATACACTAACGCGAATAGCCGATGAGCTAATCGATGATGCAAGAGTGTTGAATGAATGGAGACGAAATCAGCAATGTCGTCTTGAGTCTCATGAAAACGTGCTAAACCGAGGCGTTCACAATTGCGATTGTGACAATCAACTCGAATATCACGATGATGGTGTTTTAGAGCAGAATATCCCTGCGTACTGTAAGCTATATGTATATAAATGTAATGAAGCGGTTCAGTTCCGAATGGGTAATGCAATGAACAGGGGGTTGTCTTAGAAGACGTTTTGCTCTGAATAGGCGATTCAAATTCCTGCATACTAGAAGGCCAGCGTAGCGGCCGCAGGCCGCTAGTCCTATACTTTAATTCGAAGAGGTCAAAAGCTGCGGTGGTGGTGGTCGTGGCTGACACCCCCAACGCGCAAGCCTACGATGCAATCCCATTCTGGATCTTAGGCCAAGCCATGCACGGCCTAAAGCGCTAGGCTACAAGGCTACGCCTTTCCAGGCCAAAGTCTTGGGCCTAGACTCTAGACCATAAAACGTTGGCATATTTCTTCTATTTTTAAGAGGCTCACCCTTTAGATGGCTATAATGACAGGGTGTGTCAGGACTCCATGAAGTAAAAAATACTAACGTAATCTCTTTAATTTGTCGTGCAAACTCTGCAAAAGCGCTTCTCCCCTCAACATTGACAGTGATAATCTTCGCGATGGTGTGATTGAACGCGAATAAGAAATGTTGGTGGAGGCTGCAAGGGACGGCAGTGAGGCAGTCGCCGCAAAATGAAACGATTCGAGTTGGCGCGGAAAGCACATTTACCACCGCTGTAGAGGTGTGAACTGCAGAAAACGTTGCTTTGGGAAGTGCTAGCCGTGCTGGTCGTTGGGCTAGAATGAGTGATGAATAGCGTGCAGTTGCGAATGCTGCGCGTAGGGCCGCGCAGAACAGCGGGAGACAGGGTATGCTGAGTGCAGGAATGGGAGTGCTGCGCAGCCTGTTGAGCAACTTGAGGCAAGGAACGCAGCGCCCAAGCATGCCAGGGTACGGCCGGAATTAAACCCGCGCCTCCTGATTGCCGGTGAAGGCATTTACATTTGAAAACACACCTGCGTCGTCGAATCACGTTGTCTGTCGTGTGTATGGATTATTTCCAATGTGGTCGATTCCAAGTGAAAGGAGTTGAAAAAAATGACTGAGGAACGTTCGGCTTTATTCCGAATTCGACCAGAACGTAAAGAAAGCACTTGACAACTTAAGGAGAAATTTAAACAGAAACCGTCAGCCGCAAGTACATCGTCCGCATCTCCTAGAACTTCGAAGCATGCATTAAAAGCAGACTTTCGCCAATTGGGACGCCCACTATCAACAATTCGATTCTAGGCCATAGTCTACGTAAACCATGGTCTAAAGCGCTAGGCTTGCAAGGCTTTGTCATTCTAGGCCATAGGCTATGGCGGTTTCTAATACATATAGACGATCGTGACTGACTGACGCTAATTCTAACCATGTTCCAGAAAGGTTAGAAACCTGAAACTTGGTACACATGTACCTTTTGGGTGGCAGAGTTCAGAAAAAATCCGACTTTGGAGGTACATGTCCTGGGGGTACACATTTTGGGGGGAGAAGTTTTTTAAAAATATATCGTGATGGATAAGGATGACTTTGAGAGAGGCCTTTGTACGTTACCGTTTCGGTGGTGTAGTGGTAGCTCATCTAACTTATAATCGTGAGACCTGGGTTCAATTCCGAGCCACTCCACGCCCTTTTTTTGGCTTTTATTCTTGCCTTGCATGTCCTGTTGCTTGAATAAAACGGAGAGACATGGAAAGCTGAAACGTGGCATGGATGTGCCTACTGACACGATAAGTTCAGTAAAAAAATGCAAACTTTTAGATCCATGCCCTGGGGGGATATTTTTTGGGGCCGACGTTTTCAAGTATTTTTTTTGTCCTTGTGTATTGACCTAGTGTGGAAAGATGAAACTTGGCACATAATTACCTACTGGGATCCTGCGTGCAGAAAAATTAAGACTTTGGAATTTAATGCCCTGGGGGCATAAATTTCAAAGGGAGATGTTTTCACAATTTTTTGCGTTAGTTAAACCGATGGACATGGAAAGCTGCAACTTTGCATGATTGTGACTACCAAGATAAGGAGTTAAAGAAAATTTTTCCTCAATTTTCTGATCCAGCAAAACGAAGTGTGCCTGAAAGTTTAAACTTGGCAAAGAAGTACCTGATGAATAGCTAGGAAAAGAAACAATTCTACTTTCATATTATATATAGATGATTGTGAGTAGCTGACTGACTGACATAAGTAGCTATTCACATGCTGAGTTCAGGAAATATTCCACCTTGGTGATGCACGCCTTTTCGGGGAACATACTTTCCAATAGTTCTCCTTGCTTCAATTAAACGGAGACTCATGGAAAGCTATAACATGGCAAGAACGTGACTCTAGCAGCACTCAGCTCAAACGTCAAATGTCGAATTTCCGAAATATTTTTGGGGGGCATATTTCTTGGGGACGTAACGTTTCCAAAGAATTTTTCATATCCTAGCGAATCGGGCAGAAATAGAAAAATAGCAGCTGGCGCAAGCATAACGGACGTGATGTTGATTTAAGGAAAAATTCAACTTTTGCTAAGCGTCTCCCCACGCCACAGCTTTTGGGAGGGTTGCTTTTCCAAATATATTTTTTTACCGCCAGCAAAAAGGAAAAACGTATAAAGCTGAAACTGGGTGGCATGGAGTTCCCTGAGTCTATATTTCAGAGTAAAAATAAATTTTCAAAATTTGTTTAGGGTTCATATTTCTTGGGAACGTAACGTTTCCAAAGAATTTTTCATATCCTACCGAATCTGGCAGAAATAGAAAGTAGCTGACGCACGCATAACAGCCGTGATGTTGATTTAAGGAAAAAGACAACTATTGTTGTGCGTCTCTTCAGAGCGCAGCTATTCGGTGGGTCGTTTTTCCAAAAACATTTTTTTCTACCAACAAAAAGGGGAAACGTATAAGGCTGAAATTTGGTGGCATGGAGTTCCCTGAGTCTACATTTCAGAAAAAAAAAATTTTAGTTAAAACCCATCAGGGCATCTTTTCAGTCCCATTTTCCTGAATTTGTTTTTGATCCAACGAAAAAGAAACATAAAACTTAAGCATCCCTCAGAAGTGCTTGTTTGATAGCTGAGTAGAGGAGAAATCCAACTTTTGAAAAATGCTCCCTTAGCGTAGATTATAGGAGAGAAGTATTTCAAAATGTATTCTCCACCCTTACAAAAAGGGACACAAGATAAGATTTCAAGTTAGGCACAATATAAATCATATAGGTAAAGATTTTGATAAAAAATCAAGGCTTTTGTCCCCATATATCACGTATTTCAATGGGGACGTACTTTAAATACGTGTTTGCCATTTCGCAAGAAATAAATTAATTAATGTCTCTCCAAGGTAATGGAGCGCCGAAGGCGTAAATTATATTTTTATTATATTTTTCTCTTCAAATGTGTATTGATTCCGTTACCATACGTGACAATTCCGAATAATATATATATTTTTTACCTTTCAATTTTTCCTGTCAGGCATCGAATGTCCCTTATACGTAAGGGATTCGATCGAAGTGGCCCTTCGGATTTCGAGTGAAGTCATCGGCATTTTTTACCTGAGATCAGCCTCGCAGCGCGTCGAGGTGCTCCATCCACCTGGTCACCTGGTATCGCCGCAGATCGAGGATGTACTGCCGGCATGCCATTGCGTAAACGGGAACGAGGATCCCCTTGGGGAGGAATGGGATCTTCATGTCCGTCGAGGCCATCCAGTGCATGAGGGTCCGGGTCGACCGGCGCTCCGGATCGGGGAACAACACCAGACCGCTGCCTTTATTGACAGTCCCCCTGATTCAGCCAAAGCACAGAGAAAATCTGCATAAATATCCCCGAAACTTTCAAGTTCGTTTGATTCTCATGTCTCTATGCAGCTCTTTCGATACTTTGTCCTCATAGGAGAACCAATCTGTTCATCGAGTGTTAGATGGTTTGGAGAAGAAATCCCAGGAACTTTATCCAAAAATTTGACAAAAAGGAAAATAAGTTCCTTCGACACAAGCTGCTAAGGTAATAACATACTAGCGGCCTGCGGCCGCTATGCTGGCCGTCTAATAAGCAGAAATTTGAACCGTCCATTTTGAGCATAAAGTCTCCTTGATAATTCTCTATTCACCTCATTACCCATTCGGAACTGAACTGCTTCATTACATGTATACATTTATAGCTTACAGTACACAGGCAGATTCGAATGCTAAACACCATCATCATGATATTCCAGCTGATTGCCACAATCGATCATTGTGAACGGTTTAGCACGTTTTCATGAGATTCAAGACGACTTTGCTGATTTCGTCTCCCTAGCACATTCGATACTCTTGTATCACCGATAGGCTCATGTACTATTAGCGTTAGCATATTGTACAGACACCAATGATTCTGAAATAGTACGAACCATTTTGAAGAACTTGATCGAAGGCACAAAGGGAATTTAGTACATGTGCAGCACAATGCTAGCAACTAATTCCAGAAAATGCCTCGCCCTCAGATTACCCTGTGGCTCTGAAAGTGTTGCTCGCTGGTGCTAATGTGTGAGTTGAAGCCGGAGCATTTTTCCATTGCGAAACAAATGCCCCCTCCCAACATTAAAATATACAGCCTGACAGTGCTCGCTGCGCAAACGACTGTAGTGATTTGAGATGACATGGAGAGACCTGACAAAATGTCCCGAATTCGGTGGTGTAATGGTAGCACACCTGACCGGCAAGCAGGAGGACCGTGTGTGATTCCCGGCCGCCCCCGGGCTTTCGACACCTTAGTGCTGCGTTCTTTGCATCAAGTTGCTCAGCAGGCTGCACGGCTCTCTTATTTCTGAGCTCAGCCTTCGGTGCCTCTTGCTGTTCAGCCTTACGCTCCCAACGTGCAACGGGGTACTGTTCATCAGCCATTCTAGCCTTTAAGGCTAGCACCTCCTGAAGCACCGATTTAGGCACTTCGCACCGCAACTGCAGTGGAAAACGTTGTTTCCGCGCCAGAACCAATCGTTTATCTGCAGCGTCATCGCCGTCCTGTGGGACCTCTTTCAACATATTTTTTTTACGTTCAACCTCACCTCGCAAAAATCGCCACAATTTTGATGGGAGGAGCGGTCCGTTTGCGCGACGTATGAAATAAAGAACTTACGTTTTTATTTTGATTTCATCAATCATGAGAACTCAAATAAATCGACCATGACATGAAACGCAAACAGAAAACTAATACATGAAGGTGATGTCCCGTGTGCTATGCCTGACCTACCTGAAAAAAAAAATAAATATAGAAAACACTTCAGCAAAGAAGGCATTTAAATGGAGAACTTGCAGTCGATCAGTGAAAACGTGACACGCATTCAGTTTGTAGCACCCTTTGATAGACACAGCTAAGTTTGTAGCCTATGGGTCAGACTGATGAAGCTCGATGGACCTGGCGCTAAAAGCGTTGGATGGCCAAGCCTATGGCATAGAATAGCATAGCCTCAAGGACCTGGCGCTTTGAGGGGTGGATGGCCTAGCCTACGGCATGAAGTCTCGTAGGCTCGTAGATAAAGTATCTGATGGCTTGGAAAGGCGCAGCCTTGTTGGACTGCCCTATGACCCAGAATGGCATTGCATCGTAGCCCGCGCGTGGGGGGTGACAGCCACGACCGCCACCACCACCACCGCCGCCGCAGCTTTTGACCTCTTCGAATTTAAGTAATAGATAGGGTGGGCAATCAATATTCATAGCACTTGTAGCTTTCCTATTTCTCTAATGCCTAAAAATAGGGGGGGGGGGAAATATTTTGTGTCCCATTAATGATCAACATCGGCTGATTTTTAGCATGAATCCTTCTCTGCCTAAAAACGGCTTGACGTTCAAAATATTTTCATCCTGTTCACGAGGCGGGAAATGTCAATGAATACGACTCATCTTAAATTCTGACCGCAACCAAATGGATTTTTGCATGTTAAAACAGTTGGAAGCAAGTGCGAAAAAGCGGAATTCAGGGACCTGAGCCAGTTAAGATTGTGTCGAAAGAGGACTGAAAACATTTTCGTCCAATGCGATCGATAGACGCACTCAAAGGTTCCAAGTTCCTATCAAGAATAACCGTGGAAGCATCGAAAATAATTTATGAATGACTACCAAGAATCCCTGTGTCGTGTTGAGATTCAGCTACTTCCATGAAAAATTATTTGTGCAAGGAAAACCAGATTTCGATTTGGCGTGAATATTTTGGACCAACTCTGTAAATGTTAAGTTCCTCCTTGATTCGAATCGAAACCGCTCTCAGAGACATTTCCTTTGAGTAGGTATTTTGCTTGATTCTGTAGGATTGTGAGGGTGTCTCGAGGGCAGTCGAGGATGCTACTGACTCAATGTCCACCAATCGTCACCCACAGTCAAGAAAAACAAATCTGTCATCCCGCACGACCTTTCCATGCTATCATGATTTTCGTAACCTACCAGTGATAAGTAGTGGTATTTCCCATGGAAGCATGACCGCAACAACGCTTTAAATTATTGCTTTGCGGAGACAGGAACTTAGACACATTGCCACCTATTCAAATAGTCACATAGCGAAATTGCCACTTTGACGTCTCCTCACCTGACCATCTTCTTCGTCGGCTCCAGTCCCGGCCACTCAGTGCTGAACATAACAGAGGAGCGCCTGTCACCTTCAATGCGCCCTTGCATGAGGTAGACTACGTCCCGCGTCGCGGAGATTCCCAGCGCTCTCTTCTCGAACACCTGATGCGCCAAGACGAACAGGTCGGCAGGCCATCGCTGTTAAGAGGAGAGCCAAGGAGTTGCAAGATGACAAATTTGTTTCCTATACTGCTGCAAATGAAATTGGCACCGAGTTCTAGGGTTTTGCTAGTAATGAATGCACGACAGATACCTGTACAACCTAATCACTTCAATCTTCAAAGCATTACTATTTCCGCGCGATGCAATCGAATTTCATCCCTTATATCGAAATTATGAAATCATTTTGTCATGTGAAAACCTATTTTAAATGGTTTAACTTTCCTCAACATCAACCCAATTTCAACCTCAACCTCACCACCTTCCTCCCCACCCCTCTTTCTCTACGGAACTCAGTAATGTTAGGCCTAAGCCTAACAGACGGACTGTCTTTGGGGAAGGCCTTATATAACCTTCTTCTCCTTAGAAGATACTCATTCCTCGGCCTACGGACCAATTAGGCAAATGAGGATAAATCCCTCGTCTTCGAGACACCTCGTTGAGGACGTGTAACGTTATGCCAGTCGCAGGCTATTTAGTCTCTCATGGCCCATGTAACAGAACCTGTACTGTTAGACCCAATATATGTATTTTTCGAGTTTCATGTGACATTTCTGTGCGGTCGGGGAACATTATGCCTATCCAGAGTTCTTCGAATCGTCTCTACTCGTTCCGAGATGAAAGTGCCGTTAGAAAGCATGACATACGAGCTGTCCGCCATCATGGTAATTTAGGGGTGTCCGGACGAGATACCTCCGAATTCCGCTAAATTCATCGCCCACTGCAAAACCACTGCTTCAATCTCAGCTCATCCCATGAATTCATCACAATCATGTCTCCTAGATTAAAAAGAGAAGATCCAGATAACGATGCTAGTGTCAAAGAAGTCTTGAATCCGGGATAAGTAAGGCACGATACTGGATGCGAGCACGATACTGTAAGTGGGCACGATACTGTAAGCGGGCACGATACTGGATGCGGGCACGATACTGGAACCCTGGAGGATGGGACTGGAGCCATCTTGCTAAGCCTAAACTAACGGCATGTAATTTATTTTACAGGGCGAAATGGGGCACTGGAAGCAACAAAAATGACACTTTTGTCCTCTACAGCTCACAATCTTTAGTTTATTTGGTCTCTTTCCTCCTAAAACTTCCCAGGAGCGGTTGCCCAAGGGGGGGAGAAGAAATAATACTGGAACGAAATTCACATCTTCCAAAAGCGAGATTCAGTGATCTCCGCAACCCCGGGAGATGGAACTTCAAATTTGTTGCAGCAATTCTGTGTTGAGACAGGAAGAAGTATGCCGAATTTCGTTCCTGTTGATGCTCTCAGAGAGGAACGCGAGACTGTTGAATTTTTGTCACCGGAAGGGGTTGAAGAAAGGTAAAAGAACAGCTATCGCACCCATTGATAGGTACAGGTACATATCATGAATAGATATAACATAAATATGAATTCTTGTCAAAGAAATAGGATTCTCGGGTCATAGTTCTTTCACTGACCATACAATGAGATCGAATTGCATTGCCAGTCGATGGAAATTGCATCCAAATCGCAAAACCAGTTTCGGTTTCGCAAATGGATCTTCCTCTACAGAACTTCGGGATAGCTTTGGAAAATTTCTCACTCGACAAAATAGACTAACTAGAAGGACTAGAAGTACTCTTGACTTTTGATCACTCCCAATCCAGAAATCTAGAACATTTGAAACCTAGCGATGTAAGCCTCAATTACCATGTCAGACTTTGATCATTCGATTAATAAAATAAGACGGACCCCTCAGCCTCCCCTAGTGACACAATTGGGACGAACCTGAACGACTGTGAAATCTTTGCAGTCTGAGGACCATTCAGCAGTGACGTCCAGCGTGTGTTCTAGCAAGTCTTGGTTCAGCCATTCGCTCTCGAAGTCCATCGTAGCCTGCAACGGAAGTGAGGGAATGGGTAATGCAGACAAATTGTACTCCATGCAATCAACCCTTTATTCTTTCTTTTCTACGGGGTGGAATTTATAAATTCTGTAATTGTTTCGATTGTATGGGCCGCGCCTGACGAAGTGTCAAAATGCTACAGGAAATGGAAGACAGGCATTTATTTCCGAGAGAATCTTTTTTTCTTCCCGGTTTGGGACGGCGAACGAGGAAGGGACAAGAGAGGTCGTTGAATTCCCTTACGAAACGTTCAACCAATATCCACCTGGTCAAACATTTTCAACCAATTGGACGTCCGACCCCGTGGAAATCCACCTATGCATTCACGATCACGTATTTCGAGCCAGATGGAACTTCCCCCCGGTGACCATCGTTCAAACAACTGGAAATACGGCCTCGGGGGACATCCACCTGGTTCTAAATCCACTTGGGAGGTGGACGTTTTGTAAGGGTTACCTCTTATGGGACGACACTCTGGAGGTATTTCTCAATGACGTCGTCCGACTGGTTTTCCGTATTATATTTCATTTCTCACATAAGGGAGTTCTTCAAGTTGAAAATCATTTTTAGTGTTTACGACGTGAATTTAAAGAAATTCTCCGATCCAGTTGACATTTTCGTTTCGAGGGGATTAAGAAATTGAATGAGAAAAATTAAAATATTATTCACCACTGTATATAAGAAATAATCCTTTGTCTCCTTATCGTATGCAGACTTGATGGTGATTCCTTCCTCAGGGCAATCCTTCTCCAGGACCCAGTCCTTCCTCTCCAGGTTAAAGCGGAATTTCTCCTGCGCCCTCTCCCCTTCATGCTTGTATTTCTCGTCCATGAGCTGCGGACCAGTTAATGAGAGTAGAATACGCATACCTCGTGGTTGTCGTGGTTGGCGAACTTCCGCTTTACGATGCTCGTGGGAAAGGACGACGTGACACTTCTCCAAGAAATGAAGGAACGTAAATGCGGAGGGTCGAGTGAAGGTCGCGCTAGCCTTGAATATATCGGCATTTTTTCGCGATCACAATGTCAAGGAAATCGGGTTGATTACGAGAACCGCTTCACTGCGCTTAAACCCATCATGCATTGAGGGGATCTATGCTCCGAGAGCATATCTCCACTAACTATGCTAGTTATGCTAGAGCTAAAGTATAATGCGATCGAGTAGCTATACCGCCATCAAAAAAGGAACGTTACAAGGTAGCGTAACGCAACAGGTGGCGGAACCACCTATTTGAGCACCCTAATCGCCATGTTCCTTCTTCCTGTGTTAGCCTCGGTATATCTACGATGCCTTTTTCTGACGGTATGACATGCACATTGGAATGAATGCTTTTCATACCGATAGAAATCCGGGCTTTTGTACGACGTGGATAATTCGTGTGCGGGAGGTGCTCTCCATCTGGCCTCTTTTATGCACGAAATTGCATACAGCACAGAATATACAACATGCAACAGCATGCAGCGGAACTCCTTCTGGCAACATGGATGGAACTTCGAAGGATGAAGTCTTGGCTCTTCGCCTTTTCTAGGATCGGAATCGCTCGCTTCCCCTGGACTTCGCCTCGGTGTCTTTGTACAGCGCGGGATGGATCACGCCAGTCTTTCTTGCAGGACTCTCCTCGGTAAGGCGTTTATTATATCATGTTTCTACGCGAAGGGAGAAGAGATCAAAGCCTCGATGCGCATTCATCGGCTCAATCAAGATTTCGTTCGAGTGCAATTTGATGAGTGCGAAGTGATTGCACTCCCTGATTTAGCAACCTTTTGAGATTTGCCATGGTGGCATGCACTCCATGCAGTCGGAAAACATGAAGTTCATGGACCGTTCGACAGACGGTTAACAATTGTGAAATACACGCGAAAAGGAAATTTAAATGCCCTTATGACACAGTTAGGAGAAAAAAATATTAATTGGGTGAAAAAGAGGGAGACTGCGAAACTAAATTATATTACAGATATGAAGGCTGCAAAATATCGCGGTGAAATTCTGTAGCGGAGAAATTCAGATACTGAAACAAGTTTTAAACATATATATATATATATTTTGGTTGCGAAGTAATGTTGATTACTTTAAAATTCATCGGAATCAATAAAAGAAAGATGTTGCTTCGTGATGAACATGTTGTTTTCCTTGTGTTTTCCCACACTATCAACATGGCATTTCAAAAGTCACATCCGATGTTCAGATGACTACCAACAGGAAACCGATGCGAAATTTGTGCGTAGACGAACTTGAGCACGCGGAATAAAACGTTCACAGTCGTGTGGTAGTTTAAGGTCACATTATGGTCACATTAGATGGTACTTATGGTCCACGAATATCATACGTTTTCGTGATAGCTGTTCGATGTGCTTTCCTTCGAGATATTCTTAATTTCCAATCGCGACACTACATATGAAACTGCTGCTCGAAGCATATCAGGGGATATGGAGCGGACTTCCTGCTGTAGGCTTTCCTTCAACTCGTGGCATGTGGTGAGGCCATTGCGGTAGACACAGCTCTTGAGGTAACCCCAAAGCCAAAGCTGCTTGGTTATTCATGGAATTGTCATAGCAGAACAAATAAGCCTGCGTTTGGCGTAACGTTACACGTCCTCGACGAAAATCTCGTACACCATTGGATTTATCATTATGAGCGTAATTGGCTTAGTAAGTCAAGAATTGAGTTTCTTTTGAATGAGAAGTGGTAGACCTAGGCGTAACCCGACGTCAGTCCGCCGGTTAGGCCTAGGCTTAACGTTAGTGTATTCCATAGAGTTAGGGGGGTGGGGTGAAGAGATGTCGAAGTTGCGGTTGAAGAAAGGGAAAGCCTTAAAAAAGAAATTCCACATTACTACATACATATAAACTTTCGCATCCTGAGGATCAAATCCGCGCCCGAGCGAGAAGGATCTGCTGTAAAGAAGCATCCAGAGCGATTCCGTCTAACTCTAGAATCCCTCCAACTCCCCTTTCTCCCCGTTTCCCCATCAATCTGAACTCACTCCGTCTGGCGCACCGAAATTCACCGTGACAGGAAGGAGACGTTCAAGCGAAGCGGTGAAGAAACACTGGCAGGCTTTAGAAATAACGCAGTCGTTTTTATTACCGGATTCCAAGGTTGCCCACGTTGTGGTCTGCATTCCCGCTCCCCCCCCCCCCCTCCACGTAGCCGATGGCGGTCACTCTTACGCATCTCTAGTTCTAGGGTTTAACGTCAATTTATTCGAGGTTGCACTTCAATTCTTTATTCAACGACGCATTTGATTACGCAATTCCAATTAGCTGCGGAAACCATAAATGAATGTTCAAAGAACATTTCTTTTAACGTTTCCCGAAAGTTTTTTTATTGTATTCAATACAATTGTCCGAAATTATAAGAGGTCAAAAACAGTTCAATTTATGCTCTCCTAAGCTCCCCAAATTAGTTTGTAAATTTTCTTTTCTTCATAAGAAATTTGTCTTAGGGACATTGGGCATTGGTCTCAGGGAAATTCCCCTAGGGAAATCCCACAGAAATGGTATTAGTCTATGCGTCTTGTATTGGACCGAACCACTCTAAACCGGAAAATTGAGTTAAAATATTCTTTGCCGTTTCCCTGCAACAAAAACATATGAAACTAATTCGCATTCACTAGCATACCGGTACGCATCAACCAAAGTCCTTCTACCTACCCTATGACCTAGAAAGACCTAGAACAACCCTTACGAAAATGTATTATAGGATTCCTATATATTCCAAAAAGGAACATATTGGAATCCTATAGGAATCCTATAGGAACTAAAGGAATCCTATAGGAACCTAAAGGAATCCTATACGATCCTATGTGCCCCATAGAGTTCAGTTTGGGACCTATAGAGTTCCCTATAGAACCTATAGATCCCCATATAGAACCTATAGGGTTCCCTATAAAACCTATAAGGGTTCCCTATAGGACCTATAGGGTTCGCTATAGGACCTATAGGATTCTCTATTGGACCTGTAGGGTTCCATATAGGACCTATAAGGTTCTCTATAGGACCGATAGGTTTCCTATAGTGCCTATACGGAACCCTATTTGGTTCCCTATACCTATTGGGAACCTATTGGGTTCCCTATAGGTCTTATACGGAACCTTAAAGGCCTATAGGGTTCCGTTTGATGTTCTCCTCTAGGCCACTAGATGGAAGTATTGGGTTCTCACATTTCTCAAAGGGCACAAAAGTGCCCTCCTCTTACCCAAGGAATCATCTCTCACAAGAGAGTTTTGTACGTCCCCAAATGTCTCGCCTTGCCTCATTGTACCAATCAATAAACTTCGACACTTCCTTATTTGTTATCCCCATTTTCCAGATATAATCATAGAGTCCCGTGAAGAAATATGCCCTTATTCCTTTTGAAAACCACGTACGAAGCTAAGTGGACTCTATTCAAATGGAGTTGCAGTATAGAGACGTGTTCGCAGGTTCTGTCTTCTATTTCCTGAGGTTGAGAGAAGAATGCTACTTCTCTTTACCTAAGGAAGTAGACGTGCAATCCAGCGACACATGTGGGCGGGGCCATAAATAATGCAGACCCACGAAGTACTGGCATTTATAATGCGTGTGTCCCAACCGCGGAAAAACTCCTAATCGGTATTTTATTTACACCGAAATGCTGCGCCATTATTAACCCCGGTCGCCTTTCCCGTCGTAATGCCTGGGTTTTTTTTGTACGTCCCCAAATGCTTCGCCTTGTCTCATTGTAGCAATCAATCAACTTTGACAGTTCCTTATTTGTCATCCCCATTTTCCAGATATAATCATGGAGTCCCGTGAAGAAATATGCCCTTATTCCTTTTGAAAAGCACGTACGAAACTGAGTAGAGTCTAAATCAAAGGAGTTTTAGTAAAAAGACGTGTTCGCAGGTTTTTTCTTCTATTTCCTTAGGTCGAAAGAAGAATACTACTTCTTCGTACCGAAGGAAGTAGACCTGCAATCTAGTGGCACATGTAGGGTGGGGCTATAAATTATGCTATTAATTATTGGTATTAATAATGCATGTGTCCCTACCATGGAAAAAATCCTAATCGGTTTTTGATTTACATCGAAATGCTGCGCCATTATTAACCCCGATCGCCTTTTCCGTCGTAATGCCTGGGTTTTGAAACCCAAAATATCCTCTCTGAATCCTATAAGTCAGGAAAATTATAAGACCATATAGGGATCCTATAGGATCCTTTTAGGCTCCTATAGGTTTTTCGTGTTTCAAAAGCCTATAGGAAAGTCTATAGGTTTCCTATAATGAATAACTATCGGTTTCCTATAGGACATTTCCGTAAGGGTTATGCTCCCCATAAGAAAAAACTCTATAGGATCCGCTGAGTTTTTTGAAGCATAAAATTATTATAGGATTCTTATAGGAATCCCATAGAGTTACTTTAGGATCCTATAGGATTTTGTATAGGATCCTATAGGAATCCAATAACAATCCTATAGGAATTCTATGAAATTTTTATGTTTCAAAAATCTTATAGAATCCTGTAGGATCTTTTCGAAAGTGTATTGTTCCCTCGGATCTATCACTTTAACTAGATGATAATTAAGGCTATTGAAAGGATTAGTCTTACCTTTGCTGTCAAGTCGCTCCCAAAAGTGAGCTTTTTCCCAATACATGGACTATAGGGTATATTGGGGTAATAAGGCCATTGGGGTCACTTACGGATATTTCCTATAGGAAACCTTCAGACTTTAATATACCTATAGGTTTTTGAAGCATGAAAATCCTATAGGATCCCTATAGTGTCATATAACTCCTGACCTATAGGATTTGGGGAGGATTTTTTGGGTTTCGAAACCCAGGCGTGAGTGACAACTGGGGTTAATATTGGCACACCATTCTGGTGTAAATCAAATACCGATTATGGGTTTTCCCTTGGTAGGGGCACTTGCATTACTAATACCTAGTTATGCTTGGGACTGCGTAATTTATTGCCTAAGCCCCTATATGTCGCTCGATTGCACGTCCACTTCCTTCGGTAGAGAGACGTATCATTCTTCTCTCGACCTAAGGAAACGGCAGACAGAACCTGCGCGCAAGTCTCCTTACTAAAATTCGTTTCGATAAAGAAAATTTTTTCTCGAACGTGGTTTTAAAAGGAAATATGGACATATTTCTGGCCTGTGCTCCAATTTTCTAGCTGGAAGATGGAGATGGCAAATAAGGAAGTGTCAAAGTTTATCTAATTGCTATAATGAGGTAAGGCGAGACATTTGCGGATGTACAAAACTCTCCTGTGAGAGGTTATTCCATGGGTAAGTGGAGGGCACTTTTGTGTACTTTGAGAAATGCGAGAACCCAATACTTCCATCTAGTGGCCTAGATGAGAACTTCAAACAGAACCCTATAGCCTTATTGGGTTCCGTGTAAGCCCTATAGTGAACGCTTTATGTCCTTCAGGATTTAAAGGAAGACCTAGATGTCCTATAGGGAACCCCCTAGATTCTTTCGGGAACCATATAGGTCCCAAACACAACCCTATGGGGCCTGTAGTGTTCCGTATCGGCCCTATAAGAACCTGTTGGATTCCTATATGTTCCTATAGGATTAATATATATTCCTAAATATATAGGAATATATAGGAATCCTATGAGGCATTTTCGTGCGGAGTAATATGGCCCTTCACAATGAATCCCATAACAGGCTGAATAATTAATTTCTGCTATTTTTAAAAATAGCTGTGTCAAAGAGTATATGCAATTGTCGAAATGTTTAGACTTGTTCATTAATCCAGTTCTCACTGCATTTCGGGATACATCGATGTCTTGAAAATCATATGCATGCGATTCTTCAACGAATGACCCAAAGGTGAAAATGAGCCTGGAACAACGTAAACCTATGTTTCCTAATAGCAGTATGGCTAACGAAACCATTTGTTAAAAGTTATTCTATGGTCCCTAAAGCTGAGGACTAACTTTTTTTTCCCTACAAGTCATGGAAGGATCATGAATAATTATATTACTGTGACAAGGTAGTAAGTTGATCAAGACAACATCCACCTTTCGTGATTTCATAATACCGATTTGAACTTACCAGCAACTTCAGCCATCTTGATCAGTGACTTCACTAAAAAGTCTATCCCATCGACCGTAGACATCGACCATAAAAAATACGCAGATATGTTCTCTTCTAGAGCGCCTTCTAGTGACGTGAATAAGTATCACCTGAATAAGTCATTACCTCTTCGATCGTTTCCATCGTTTTGCATCCACTATACCAGACTTGCGCTTCACGGGACGAAAATGTTTTTTTTGCGCATTCCCAAGTAACACAGTATGTTGATGTAACGTATCCGAAATGTTGCCTATGTTGCTCTATATTGCAATTTGATGTACAACATTAATAAAACATTGCTTCAACGTTTCCACTTGGAAAGGTGCTGCGACATTTCTATAAATTTTTTTTGCATCATTTGCTATCAACATATATGTAACGTTGGCGCTGAAGACATTGAAATCGTAGCGACAACATTCTAATGCAACTTTTCTGTGGAACTTCAAAATGCGACAATTCTCTGAATATGCAATCGACTCCGCTTCTTGGGATTCTCCCAGGACCAGTTACCTCTTTCGGTATGTTTGCGGGAAAACGAAAGCATGTAGGTGGTTTGTTTTTCAAAGCTATTTAAAAATTGCTCTTCAGTTTTGAGAAAAGTTTATTCTTTTAGGCATGTTATTCCGATAACATGCATTCATGGGATGTTTTTCATAATGCATCTCATGGCTAAGAAATCATAACAGCACATTAATATTTCATATAAACGGTATGTCAGATAAAGGAATCGACTGTGTATCAAGAATGAAACTTTCTGCAGCAAAATTTTCCTCAACTTTCTCAACTGATCCCTGGGTGTAAAATAATAAAGGAGCTCAGCAAGTCAACTATGGTCAATTCTCTGCATTGTTCCTGAACTGGATACAAACCCTTTCATGGTTGCTTCATATCATGGTCATTCAAAGCCTGCATCATCTGAGGAATTTCTAAAAGATTTCATAACTGAAACTTCACAACTGCTGTCTGATGGCTTCTTGGTGGGGAATGTGAAGTTTAATCTGAAACTCAAAGCCATTATATGTGATGCACCAGCTCGGGCATTTATAAAACAAATCAAAGGTCACAGTGGATATTTTTCTTGTGAAAGATGCATCCAAGAAGGAGACTACTGTGATGGAAGAGTGGTGTTTCCAGAGATGGATGCTCCACTTCGCACTAACCAATCATTAGCTGACCAAGTGCAGGAGGTGCATCACAGGGGTTTCTCCATTATTGTGCCTAGAGGTGGGCCTCATCAGCAGCTTGCCACTTGACTACATGCATCTAATTTGTTAAGGGGGGTTTAGAAAATTGTTCTTGTATTGGTTGAAGGGCCCTGTTCCTTACAAACTGCCATCTGTTCAAACAAGGGCTCTAACAGCTCGTCTAACCAAACTGCAGCATATATCACCTTCTGAATTCAGTCGTCGCCCCTTATCACTGGAGCTCATAGAACGCTGGAAGGCAAATGAATTTCGTGCCTTTCTGCTGTATTGTGGACCCTCTGTTCTGCATAATATTCTTAACCAAAGGTATTGCCATTTCCTCTTCCTCCACACTCCAATATCCATTTTGTGCTCAAAGTCATTGATTATGAAATTGTACTGACTGTACGAGTGCTTTTATAGAAGTAGGCGGTTTCGGCAGGAAAATGCTGCCAAGATCCAAAGATCCCTTTCCAAACCGTGCATGGAAAAAACACAAACGAATCCCAGCAACGACCTTCGAATTCCTATAAGCGGATCCAAAACTTGCGTTTATTTACGGCAGGACGAAAAGCTTTTATTCTCTTGAAATGCCCTCAATAAAAAGTCAAAGTTTTGATTCATGGAACAAACATTTCTCCCATCTTCTTCGCTTAAAAAAAAATTAAGTTCCTTTTAAAAATAAGCTTCCCTTATATAATAAGATTGTCATCAAATGAGTTTTTCTCTCAACCGTTCTGCTTCCCATCCAGAAATCTTCCTTCCTACCTGCGCCCATAAGAGAGCACTCCATGAAATATTACAAAGGACTTCCTTCGGTGCATGTCATCTTGGACATTCCCTTTCTAAACTCGGTTAGAACCCCTTCTTATTTTTCATCCATAATTATCTGGTTCATTTCTCATTCTTGGAGAGCTCAGCAAGCCGAATCCCTGACACGGCTTCCATGATTAAAACTTGATGTCAAATATAAGCCAACTTATGCCAAAGAATGCTAATGTGTGACACTTCATGTCAAATTGTGAATTGATGGGAGGGTGATGGATCCAGGAAACATTTCCAGATCATGCAGACAGACTCGCTTGTGGGCAGTGTCTCCCTCATCCGCGTAACAGGACACTCGCCTCTCCCTTCTTGAATAGAGACTCGAGGGGCAATGAAAAGGTAACGATGGCAGAAGCTGTGCTACCTATTTTATCTCAAGGAGCACCATTGAAACTCCCTGATGAACGTAGATGAGATCAGGAAAACACCAAGGAGCACAAAAATATTTATTAAAGAAGCGTGTAAACAGGAAATTCATGATTGGAAAAGAGGGTTCCCAACGGTCTTGTCTGTGTTGAATTACGTTCATTCTGCAACCGTCTTCTCGTCTTTCTGGAATTCTCTCTAGAATCCATTTTTAAATTGTAGATATCTTCAACCGCATTGTCTCGTCATGAAGGAATTATGACCACATACAACCAGAAATTCCATTGCTCCCTATTCGAAAAGCAGATGGACAACAGTTTATTTTCATTTGAAAATTGCATGAAGAGATGGAAGAGTTCTGTTTAATACGATAGAAACAAATAATTTCTCCTTGGAAATGGTGAAAAATATATCTATGCATACAACTCAACCCCGAAATTGTTCTGATTCCATTAACATATTGATATATGAAAAAATATATTTAAAAATTCATTATTACATTTTTCGATTATTCCTGTCCTCAAGTGGCCCTATGGTTTCAGAGCTAGGTCAAGGACGTTTTTTATCTGAGTTCAGCCTCGCATAGCGTCGAGGTGCATCCTCCACCTGGCCTCCTGGTAACGCCGAAGATCGAGGATGTACTGCCGGCATCCTATCGCATAAATGGGCACGAGGATGCCCTTCGGGAGGAGCGGAATCTTCATGTCCAACGAGGCCATCCAGTGCATGAGGGTTCGGGTGGACGGGTGCTCCGGGTCGGGGTGTAGCATCAGGCCGCTGCCTTTATTGACCGTCCCTCTGATTCAGCAAAGGAGAGCGAAAATTTGCAGAAATATGAACTACTTATGAGGCAAAGCCATGCATTATTATCAGAGTTAACTCATTAGAATAAAACGCATCAATATCCTCTGCATTTTCAACACCTTGGTGAGTGTTGAAATGTTTTAGTTACTAGAGGAACTTATGAATTTACTCATCAGCCAATAGAAAAATGGCTTGAGGGTTCCGTTTTTAAAGCCTGTTTGAACAATCATCAAAGTTTTCAATTTCGTTTCATTCTCAAAAGTCGATGCACCTTTTTCCCAACCTGGACCACGTATTAGAACGAATCTGTTCATCTCGTTTTAGAATGTTTAGGGGAAAAATCTAATGAACTTTAACTTATAAGTTACCAAATACAAAAAATGTCTTGTTTTGGCACAGACTGATAGGTAAATAACATACAGGGTGGGTTATGAATGCCCAAGCACTAGTACCTTTCCTGTTTCTGTATGCCTAAAAATAGCAAAGAGGAAATATTTCGTAACTATATGTGATCGTTTCTTTGGTGATCAATTTTACTGCTTTAATGAGAATCCGCCTCTGCCCGAAAATCTCGTGACCATTAAGAAATTTCTACCATAAGGCAGAAGTGATATGCGGATTATCCCTTTACAACTCTGACCGTCCACCAAATAGATTAATGTATGCTAAGACTGCTGGAAGCACGTGCCCAAAAACGAAATGCAAGGATCTGAACCAGTTTAACCCTTTCAGACCTGGGGTCCACTCCAATGGACATTGCATTTACATAGTGTCTATGGTAATTTCTCAGGATTCTGGTGACTTTGCGCTCCATATTACGCTACAATGGGCGGTATTATGCATGACTCAGTTAAATCAGTGGCCTTCTTTCACCCATTAGTTTTATAATCTGAAGTTATTTAATTAAATATATAATATATAGTATGATTTGGTAAAATTATGCAAAATATGAAAACTACATATAAAGCATGAACATTTTAATTACATTCACGAAAAAGCTCAAAAATGGAAAAAAGGAAGTTATTCTGATAGCGGCCTTAATTCAAGTCTGAAAGGGTTAAGTTCGTGCCTGAAATGGAGTGAAGCTATGTCTGTCCAGTGCGATCGACATATACACTCAAAAGATCCCAGGTTGCCGTCAAGAAAAATCATGGATACAATATTTTTTCCGTGAATAGTTCCGATGAGGCCATACGTCATGTTGAGATTCATTTGATTCTCCATGATATATTATTAATAGGGAAATACATGATTTCCTTTTGGCGAGAACGTTCATGACCCAATCAGGAAATGCTAAATTTCGTCCAGATTCGTCAGAAAACAACTTTAGGTGACATTTCCTTCGAGTATGCATATTGTTTGAAGCAGAATTGTCAGGATGATGTAGGGCGGCTTTAGGATGTCGCTGGCCGAACGGCCAATGGTCATCAACATCCAAGAAACAGACATCTATCATCCCAATAGACCTTTCCATGCATGATACACGTATGTTGATTTTTATAACCTGCCAGTAAGACGTAGTGCTACAGGCATTTACCATGGGAGCATGACCGCAACAACGCTTTAAAGTGTTGCCTCGACGAGACACGAGCATCGCTACATAGACATACAGTCAGATGGTCAGACAGTCAGTAACGCGTAGGGCTATTTGCCACAAAGGCATGACCGCAACGGCACTTTCGATAATTGCCTAGCCGAGACATGTACGAAGCCTAATCGCCACATAGTCAGATCGTCACATAATCACATAGGCTCATAACCACTTTCACGTCTCCTCACCTGACCATCTTCTTGGTTGGCTCCAGCCCAGGCCATTTGGAGCTGAACATAACAGTGGTGCGCCTGTCGCCTTCAATATGCCCGTACATGGAGTAGACTACATCCCGCATCACGGAGATTCCCAGCGCTCTCTTCTGGAACACCTGATGCACCAATGCACACCGGTCGGCATGCCACAGCTGTCAACAGGAGAGCCAAATAGTTGTGAAGTGAACAAATTTTCATCGTGTACAGCTGAAAATCAATTTCGCAGGAATTTGAAGGGTTTTGCGAGTCTTGAATCCAACACAAGTCCAACCTATTTACTTCAAGCTCCAATCCACTCCTACAGGGTGAACCAAAAAGTCCCTCACCGATTTTTGCAGCTCATATCTCAGGATTGGTAGGAGGTAGAGGATTAAGGCAAGACTAGTTGGAAAAAACATTTAAAAACGCCTTAAAATTGAATCAACTTTTATTTCCAGTTTAAATTTTTACATTTTCTAATAATCGCTTTTTTAAAAGTTAGAAAAAATTACGATGCCATCCACGATTTGGCAATGGCAGCTCGCCAGGGTAGACATGGTTGGCTGTGCCTACCTTGTTTGAAGTCAGAGTTCTCAAAATATTATTCGCTAATTTATTATTCGCTCAAAACAGCTGGAAAGTCTTTTTTTTTTAGAGCCATGCACGGGCCGATTCCGACCCTATAGGCCCGATTCAAATCATGGCCTACACCGAACTTGAATTCCAAAAAAAAAAATCGACTCGACCCTACCCGACCCGAACAAAAATTACGATCTTTAACCTAAGCTTATGTACTTCCTCATGATTCAAAGTTTCTTTGCAAAACAGGGGGTTTTCAAAAGTCGACTGACGGGAGAAAATTTCTTCAAAAAGAAACGGCTATACAGATTTCGATCTCGAGTGGCACAAACTGTTCCATGCCTGTCTAAAAGTGTTCCTATATTAGTATTCGTGGTTTCGTTATTTATTACTTTCATTCTCTCCGATTACATGAATGGATAAGATTTCACCCTTACGAAAAGATCCTATAGTATAAGATTAAATTTTTGAAGCATAAAAACCAAATAGGATTCTTATAGGATTCCCATAGAGTTCCTTTGGGAACCTATGGGATTCTTATAGGATCCCATGGATTCCTAAGGATTCCTGTAAGAATCCTATAGGATTCCTATACAAATCTTAGAAGAATTTAACGTTTCAAAAACCTTACAAGATCTGATAGGATTTTTCTACCAGGAATTCCAAACATCTATATTCAGATCATGAACCAACAGGATTTTGAGCATTTGTGGTGAAATTCGCAAATCGCTTTCTTATTTCGCGGTATTTGCGGGTCAGCTCCGCATCTAAATTGGAAGCTGAGAAAAACCAGAGCTATTTTGGCCGCTCAGTATCTCATTCTGGTGAAATCAGAATTCATCCCTAACATCGAAATTAGGAAATAGGCACAGTTTCAAATTGCTAAAATTATGACTTAAATATAAATTCCTATTTCAGGAAATGTGATTTTCGGTTTCCATACAAGAGGTAGTTGTTTCACTGTTGTTGAAATGAGATCGAATTGCAATCCCAGATGATTTAAATAACATCCAAATCGGGAAATCTGTTTCGTTCGCAAATCAATAATGTCTACGTCTTGAAATGCTTTGGAAAGTTTATCACTACAAAATCCACGAACTGGAAGTACTCGTAGTAGTCGTCCATTCTTATCATTCCCAGCCCAGAATTTAAAAAAATTAAACATTTGAAGCCCTAAGCTGAATTACCATTACCGAGTCGGACTTTTCTTAGATAGTTAATACAAAACGGTACGAACCCCTCAACCTCCAGAGAGATACAATTAGGACCAACCTGAACGACTGTGAGTTCCTTGCAGTCGGAGGACCATTCAGCGGTGGCGTCCAGCGTGTGTTCTAATATGTCTTTGGCCAGCCATTCGTTCTCGTAGTCCAATGTGGCCTGCAACGGAAGTGAGGGCATGGGGAGTGGGCTTCATGCAATGGACCCTCTATTTTTTCATTTTGACGGTGTGGATTCTACAGGGTGCGATTTGTAAAAGCTCGTGGGATTTTTAAAAGTTAATTTTGTGCAGTAAAAAATGCTTTACCAAAAGTTCGCAAACATATTATTTCAAAGTTTTCTTATTGTCATGATAAGGATGTCAGTGAGAGGCACGAGGGAATGTCCTGGGTTCGGTGGTGCAATGGAAGCATACCTTACGGGTAATCAAGAGGCCCGGGTTCAATTCCCGGTCCGTCCCCTGGCTTTCTTTCGTTCTCTCCTCCATCCAATCTTCCCTCTCGGCCATTCTCATGACATTATTGCTTTTTACACAGATTTCAAACTCTTATAGGTAATAACCGCCGTTTTGGTTTTTTCAGAATGAAAGCGAAAAGAGAATCCATCAAGTGTTTCCTCGACTCAGGAATGCGAATTGCCCAGATATCTCGATGGCTAAATGCTCCGGATTTGACGGTCAAGAAAGCGATGAAGCGCTACGAGGAGCTCGGAATTTCGTCTGATCGCCCTCGCACTTCGACTGACGCTGCTCGTCGAGATAATGTCCGTTCGAGAGGAATCCGCGCTGATGGAGCTCGGTCAAGAGGTGGGCATTTAGCGCGGAAACAACCGCTTGCACCGTTCAGGTCTTGGCGCCCTCATCGCCTCAGTCAATACTTTCGCCGTTTGCAGCTTGTAAGCCAAAGTCTAAGGTTGTTCTTCACGATCCTCCGCACCGACTCATTCGAAATCACGTACAGATTTCACTTTTCGAAATGCATTTTCAGAACGTGTCACATCAATCTCCTGTCACATTCGACACCGTCACAAAATAGGCTTAATTTCTGTTTCAAGTGTTGTAATCTCATACTAATTCCAGGCTATCATTCAATCTATAGAATGCACATTAAACTAAATTATTAGGGTTTGCTCGCTGACAAATATGTAAACATTAGAACAAGTGACTTTAACTTGAGGGTTCACGGTATGTCAAGTTTGACATATCTATATATATATGAGGTTGCCGAGAGATGGTACTCTTATATCATGTACCCGTACTAGACGGGACAAGGGAACTCAAGCCAGAGGATGGCCGTACAAAGAATCGAACCCACGACACCACCGTCTAGCAGATTGTGATCTCGACATTCAAACTACTAGACCGCCGTACCCACTGTACCTTGTACGGCCATCCTATGGCTTGAGTTCCCTTGTCCCGTCTAGTACGGGTACATGATATAAGAGTACCATCTCTCGGCAACCTCACATATTACTTCGCCGGGGTCGATAACCCGCTCCAAAATGTCCCTATATATACATATATACACATAAATACATATATATATATATATAAAATCTCTGGATATCACGTTCTACACCGTGGACAGACGCACATGTTTTTGTGTCCCCAGACACAAAAACAGACAGAATTGTGACAGAATTGCTCAAGTTGAAGTGGATTTTTATGGTTTTCTATGTGAATTTGAAGAAATTCTCGACTGAAGTTGACTATTTTCTTTCGAGGGGATTAAAAACCCGAATGAGAAAAATGAAAAAAATGTTCACCACAGTATAGAGGAAATAATCCTTTGTCTCTTCATCGTACACAGACTTGATGGTGATTCCTTCCTCGGGGAAATCCTTCTCCAAGACCCAGTCTTTCCTCTCCAGGTTGAAGCGGAACTTCTCCAGCGCCCTCTCCCCTTTATGCTTACATTCCTCGTTCACGAACTGCGAACCAATTAACGAGGGTAGAATGCTCATACGTTGTAGATATCAATTCGGCCGCCCGCTTGACATAGCTCGACGGAAAGGAGGACGTCATGTGCAACACATCTCCAAGGAATGAACGAACGCAAATGTGGAGGGTGCGTAGAAGCCGCACTAACATTGAAAGAAACGTCGTAATGTCAAGGAAGTCGGGATGATGACATAATAGGCTTCATTACGCTTAACCCATCATGCATTGAGTGGAGCCTTGCACCCTTCGGAAACTAGAGTTAACAATATTATATAGTTATGCAATAGAGTAACTATACTGGCGTCAAAAATAAACTTCGCAAGATTGCGAAAAGCAACGGGTAGCGCCACAACCTCTTTGAGCACCCTTCGCAAAAAAACAGCGTGTCAAATGACGCAAAAAAGTGGGTTTTGGTTCGTCTAGGCGATATGGAATAATGTGTCATGAGTTTTGACACACTGAAACATGTCTTTTGGCACATCTTACTACATCAGTAGGTACATTTATATATGTTCAGCCTCATGGCACGTTATTTCGTGGCCGCAGCATAAAACCCAAACGTATCAATGGACACATACTGTAGTGTGCTATAGGACACAATTGGGCGAGTCCGTCGGGATGTTATTTCTTCCAGTGTGTCATCTGACACATCTTACTGCATCTGTAGACGCATTGAAATGTGTCGACCCTTGTGGCACAATATATCGCAGCCGATATGAAGAAATTCTCTCATGACACATACACGTGCGCCAAGTGACACATGATATTTTGTCATTTTCTCTGTGCACTCAACATGTTCTTTCATCCTGCGCTAGCCTCAGCATATTGCTGATGTTATTTTAGACACGTATGACATGCTGGTTGGAATGAATCTCTTTCATACCGATTCATATCAGAAATTTTAAATAAGTGGAGAATTTGCATATTCCTGACGTGAGACTGGCCCGGTGCTCAAAGGTCGCGAGTACATGCTAATAACTTTAATGCGGTGTTGACTTGTTCAACAACGGGCAAATGTATTCCCATCACGGCTCCTACTATGTGGGCAAAACCTACATTACCATTCTAACCTTTCTTTTGGACGCTAGTATATACAATATTTTAGGTGAAATTCGATAGGCTATTAACTTTTCACGAGCTGAAAAATGTAGTTAAGTGGATTTATTGTTACCTGTTGACCGCTACTAGTGTCATTGCCGAGTAATTCCAGACCATTCTACGATGAAATCCACTGATGGATACGTGATCATGACATCACAGCATCGGCATGTCTGAAAGATGTCTCCCCGGCATCGCTGAGACGTTGAGCATGGTCAGGCGCACTTTCGCGCCAGAAGGACGATTAGTTTGTTAATGGGGTCCATCCCCTCCGAGACGGAGGATTTCCGCTCTTTTTCTCGTCTTATTGAATGGCCGGTCGACTCCAATGCATTTGGGTTGTATGGGGCGTATGCATGGTATTTCACCGGTTTCTTCTCGGCGTCGACTCCATACGGAACCCTATCAGTCGGAAGAGCTTGAGGAGGTCGAGTGTCGACGGGCGTCTCACCTTCGCGACCGAGAGGTTTCCCGACAGCAGATGATCTTGGAGTATGACATCTTGGAGGATGGAGTCTTGGAGGAAGTGCATGGTCTCCAGGATGAACTCAAGGACAATTATCGTCTGCATCTTTCCGGTCGCCTCGCTTTCTCCGGTGAAGAGCCCAGGTAAAGGCAATTTTCACTACCCTGAGAGTCGAAAAATCACCTTTGGAGTCTTACAAAATTCTGAAAAGAACATTTTTACCATTTTGAAAAATCTTTCCCCCCCTCATTCTCTCTCAACATATGAAACGACTTTTATCCCTAGTCTCTCTTCTTGCACACTAGACAGAGAAAAAGTGCTTTTTTTACCATTATTGAAAAGGAAAAAAAAATTGTTTTCCACTTTCTTAGAAAGAGTTAAAGTTTCCGAATCTCTCATTTCTGTTGACTGACGAGCTCGTATCATGAGTTTTTCTCCGTCTTGGCCGCGTAATTGCAGGAAATTGCATACAGCCGAGAAAACACGCGGAACTCCCCTGACGACATTGATGGAACCTTGAAGGATAAAAATGACTCTTCGCCTTTTCTAGGATCAGCCTCCCTCCCTTCCCCAGGCCTCCGCCTCGGCATCGTTGCACTGCGCGGGAAAGGTAATGATTCGTTCTTGCAATGCTCTCCGCAGTAAGACTTCCAATACGACATGTTTCTACCCGGAGGGGGAGTTTCGCTGTTCACGGCGGGATTTATAGTCAATTTCGCGTCCTAAAAATTGAATCCACGCTCGAGCGAGAAGAATTTGCTTTAAAGAGGCATTCAGGGGGATTCCGAGTTACTCTCGAATCCTTTCCCCCGTTCCCATCCATGCTGGACTCACACGGTTGGACGCAGGAAAATTCACCGGGGCGAGAGAGCGACGTCCACGCGAAGCAAGGAAGGAACACTGACAGGCTCTCGATAGCGCACGGTCGGGTTCCAAGGACTTTTGCGTCGTGGTGCATTCCTCCCCGCTCAAGTTGGTCATTCTTATGCTATTCGAATATTAGGGCTGAAATTCGTTTTATTGGAGGTTGAGTTTCACTCTTCTGCAGCGGAACCTTTAACGAACGAGCTATGTCGGCCCCTGGCACGATTTCCCTACTTCAGCCTACTGGCCTCCCCTACTTATTAAGACTTCACCCCAGTGTTGGGTACCTCGGCATTCTCTTTTTCTATGGCGTATGCATCGCATCATTATCCTTTTTTCCCCCAGGTTTTGAATCTAGGTTAGGCTAATGGGTCGTGAAAAAGATCTTGACGCATTCTCCTCCTAGAATAAAGAAAGCGAATGAAAGAAATTTAATGCTTATTCGCTTCCCTTCATCTCTTTTCCTCCTCGGAAGAATCCCAGCAACGACCTTAACATTCCTTCATGCAGATCTTATAATTACGTGAATTTATCTGAGCAAGAAACGCTCTTCTTCTGCGTCGCAAGATATCCACGCAATAAAAGCCACATGGATGCCTTCACGGAACTTCCTGCCACAATTGTCTTTTTCTTTAAATAGTGCGTAAGTTCCTTCTGAAAATACGAATTCCTGTTATAATTAGAATATCATTGTATAGGTTTTGAGTCTGTCGATCGTTCCCTCCCCAGCCAGGGACCAAGAGAAGAGAGGGCGATGGATCCAGGAAGCGTTTCCAGATGGCGCAGATGGACTCGCTAGCAGGGCACGGTCTCCCACATCCGCGCGACACTCGCCACTCCCGTCTTGGAAAGAGACACGAGATACGGCGGGAAAGGTGACGATAGCAGAAGCTGTGCGTCGGCAGGAAGGGGGAATTACCTTTGTTTCTCATTGGGCACCATTGCTACTCGCCGATGAGATTAACTTTCAAATTGAGAATATCATTAAATAAGATTTGATTCTTTCAACCGTTCTGCTCCGCAACTGGGAATTTTCCTTATGAGTCTCCCTCTGTCCCTAAGGGAGTACTCCAAGAAGTAATACAAATTCTCCTTTACACTGCCCTTACGAAAATGTATTATAGGATTCCTTTTTTCGCTTTTCCTTCATTGGCTTGAGCTCTCCCAAGCCATGCTCTCGCTTCGTTCCGTTCTAGGCTTGTGTCTACCATGCATTTCAGCTGTGAGGCTGGTCGAGCTTAACGATTGTTTAATTGTGGCACTGGCAAATGGACTTAAGCCGGGATTGCTTCTGGGGCATTAAGTACTAACTCTACTATTTACATCTACAGCCGTAGCACCTGACGGCAGAAACTCTCTGGATAGGGTTTGTAAGTCAGACTTG
>CAJPEV010003660.1:5583-28949 GCA_905338385.1 Darwinula stevensoni | reverse complement strand
ATGAACGAATTCCAGACTGTGAAGGTAAAACCACATGCAAGTTTGTTGCTTCCTGCACATCAATGCTAAGTCATGAATTTTGCAGAGCAACCATCCTCATTATTATGCCCCATATATTTTTGAATCATCCGTCGAACTAAATCATGCTTGGTATGCGATAGCTTCAAAACGCAGATACCTTTACCTACCTCCATAAGGGGTACTCATTTCGTCAGGATACTCCTGTTGAACTGAAATTGATTGATGCCTGGGAAGAAAGTTCCTCCCGACCCTCCCCTTGCCTCCGCCAGCGCCCATCCCTTTCGTGGAAGGACGAGGAAGAATCGAGAGGAACTTCATCGCATCCCCGAATGATGCCAGGTTTTTATGGGTAGTTATAGCTCTTTACGAATAAGGACGAAAGGTGCAAACATTTTTCATGCAAATCTACCCGGATCTGATTCGTTTGAAGGTTAGTTATCATTGGTAGCGTTGACGACAAAGGCAGCCATTAGAGGTTTATATACAGGTTCTCATGAACGGGTTTGCAGCATCAAGTTGAGCAACTACAAAGGAATAGTTAGGAATAAAGTCAGACTCATCTCTCTACTTATATCTCTTCGTGAGTNGTCAGACTCATCTCTCTACTTATATCTCTTCGTGAGTTAATTTCAATCTGCTACGAGGGAAAGTTTATTATTCATTTGCTAGACAAATGTTCATTTTATATTCTGCTCATTATCTAGCCTAAGCATTGTGAGGCCCCTTCGTGCCTCCCCGAGCAAAAGCATTTTCTTTTTACTGGCCACCGCGGTTATAAAGCAGAGGAGCACCAAAAGGTAGAAGCGTTGTCACGAAGAATGGGAAGTAGGTTTGATAGCATGTTGCAAGTTTTAAAAGAAAATACATGGTATTGATAGATTGCATTCCATAATGCCTTCGTGGTTCTGGTGGTGAAGCTGCGGAGTTCCTTGAGAGTTTCTCAGACATATCAACCAAGGCCTAGTTTCCGCGACTTATGGTATTAGATCAAAGAAATTGCCATCGACGAATATTTTTCCTGCTCGGATTTTCTCATGAGAAGCTGTTTCATGGGTTTAGTGGCATGCTCTACTCAGCATCCAAACAATATATGGGAAAATACTTTTTATAATTCGTTCATCATTCCATGCGAATGTCAATAATTCCTGGTGCTTAGGAACGAGAAAGGGATTATGTATTCAATAAAAAAAGTAAATCCTCAGTGATAGATTCCAAAAGTTTGGAATTGGTGAGAATGACCCCTCACTGCAGCTACATGGATCAGAATCCTCAGGGGACTCCCAATTGATTACAAACGTGGCCAAGAGCCGTAAGAAAAGACCTGAAGAAAAGTGAATACTCCCGATATAGGAGAACTTGAATTGGATTTTTTCAACGATTTATGAGCATTTGCAGGGGAAAAATCCAATAGATATTGTAAGTGATATAGGGAAAATTGTGCTACAAAACGATTACTAGGTTGCATTAACACAAGGGTGAAAATAATTGAAAGTTGGAGCTGTAAAGAATAGCTGAAGGAAAGTAGAATGAGTCGCGAAATGAAATATTGGAAGAAGTCTCTGTACGGAAACGGAAAGAAGAAAAGGCGAGGAAATCGTTCTTGCAACGTCATTATCTTGCTATATGAAAGCAGCAGCGCATAAATTTTCGAGAGAACAATAATCGTCATATGGTCTCTGACGTTAGGAACATATGTTTAGGTATTGGGCTCTCTTCCCATTTTTAAGCAGCAGATGGACAGTCGTAGCTTTGTGAATCGATGAGTGCTTGGGACCACGTGTTTGTGCATGAATGTTCGCGCTCTCATTGCATGGAATGAAGAAAATATATACGAGGATCAAGAGGCAATGGAAACAGCGGTGATGCGGGCGTTATTTAGAGGCAAAATCATTATTGCAGCTTCGTCTCACCTTTGCAGCTTCGTCTTCGTGCCACCAATTTGGTGGCACAGTTACGAAATGTCGTTGAAATTCGTATAGCAAAGGAAGGTTTCATAAGATCATCGAGACTAAATCCACAAATAACAAAACAATGAATGTGATGTGATAGCTTCATTCGAAACGTGCTATTCTGTAGACAAAATAATCGAATTTCTCTTCGAAGTAGTCTCATTCTCAAGAAGACCCCCTATCCGCACCAGAACTGCAACTTCAACGCCAACAGCTGATGAGCTTATAATAACCTATAGGTACTTTATGTAAGCTGTGATCCATGTTTCCAGAATAACATTTTTTTTCCAGTTCGCTCAACATCTGCCATATTCGGGGACAACCCTTGCGAACATCCATCCATCACAACCGATGGTGGCGTCGGCATCGAGTGAAAAGCCCTGTCCGAATACGAAGTGTCTCATTCATCATCAATAAATCGCAGTCTGCTTAGATGCGTTCATTTTTTTTCTCTCTTTATCTCCCTATGGTGCTTTATTTAATGCCACTCGTCCTGCATTGTACCAAATTCTGTACCTTGCCCCTTTCCTTTAGATGACAGGCAATTAGCTGAATAAGATTCTTCAGACTTCTTATTGCAGGACGATGTTTTTATTGACTCGTGACTGTTTAAATGTTGAAACCTCTGCCACCTTGGGTCAAATTTTAAAGGGCTACTAACTTTAGCAGTGACTAGCGTTTAGTAGATAATAGCTAGTAGTTATTAAAAAATTGTATTTTCAAAGACATCTGACTTGTTAGTAGCTACTAACTTAGTAGCAGTTGGGTTTGGAATATTCAGAGTCCGCCAAAAAATGTATACAGACTTCAGGAAAAGAAAAACTTGTATAACTATTTTAATACTAAATTTATTCAGACATCATGAGATTATTACAGGTTACCTTTGGCCTTCACAATTACAAGAGGTGCTCAAAGTGGTGGCCATTAGATTCCAGACTTCCTAAAGGATGTCGTATATCGCAGAAAACCAACTACACTGGCGGCCCTTAGAGAAGAAATTGAAAATGCATGTGCAGCAATCCCACTGGACACTTTGGCCAAGGTTGCCCAAGCAGCAGTTCGCCATACAAATAAATGTCTGGAAGCTAATGACCAGTTATTACAAGTTAATACAAGTTATTCTTTTCCTGAAGTGTGTATACGCTTTTTTCGCGGACTCTGTATTTGGCAACGCTGCGAGAGAAAATTTTCAAGCGTGAGCCTCCACGACAGAGAATGGTATCGTTTTAGGAGTCGATTTTTTTCACATATCCAATGTATGCTAATTGGTAGAATAATAAGTTTGACATATTTTAAGGTTTGGATAGAGACGTCAAGAAAGCATATTTTTCTTTCATGACACCTTGTGCCACGGTCGACCATTCATCTCCTTCCAGTTAAGGAATAACGGGATGATTATTAGTGTCGCTAAACGTCCAAGATCGGAAAACTGGTGCATCGTAGGGAAGGAGCTTCGGTCTCTGTGGATTGAGGCCTCAACTGTCATGGAAGAGAAGGAAATAGAAATTCACGCCAATGCAAGGAAAATGATGGCATGGTAAGAAATTTGTGCATTTGTGCAAATTTGTGTCATCATTTTGGCCAGATGAAAGACATGAATCGCCTCAATGGCGACGAATGAAAGGTGATGTAAAGGAAAAGGTTTCGAAGTACAGGAAAGAATGCAAGAAAACTGGAGGGGGTCTCCACCTGAACCCATCTCAAAGGAAACTCAGCAACTGGTGGATACCCTGCCACATAGATTTGACAATCCGGTGAACCTGTTTGATGATGACATCACTTTACCAGCAGAAAAATTAAATGAAGAAATAGGTGGAGCCCATGATGAAGACACACATGCCTCGTTGGCAGAGTTCTTGGATGACCCAATACAACCACCTACCATCGAAAGCGAGGAGACTCTGCTCAAGATTTCCCTTCCAAAAAGGCAAGGCAAATATTTTCTCTAAAAATGATCTCCATTTAGAGCTTCTAATGAGGCTGCTTTGTATGATTGCATTTAGATGAGCATAAAACGCTGTGGGATAAAATGGGAAGAGACCATACTTGTGATAGGGCTGGAAGTTAGGAGAAACTCGAACTATTTCGAGCATCATTTCATAGAAAATGCCAAAGTTAAAAACATGTGGAAGCCTGATCTCATGGCTGTATATATATTAGGCCTGCTTTTATTACGCTGGGAGTTTTCTCTAGCGTGTGACCAGAAAAGAGAGATAAGTTGAGTGTTTAATCTTACCCCTCTTGCGCACATGAATGGCACAGACAGAAATCAATCTGATTTTCCTGCAGGAAGAATGCTCCTAAAGCATACTTGTAAATGTATTTCTACAAGAGAGAACACAAGCGTCCCATGGAAATGATGGAGGAAGAAGATGAAAATTTTAAATCTTGAGAAAAAGTCCTGGGAACAAAGGATTATGGGGTTGCCGACAGAGAATATTGGAAAACCTGCAAGCGAATTCAACCAGCCAATGAATCGTACATTTTTGGGAACACATCCGAAAATTCCTTTTCATTGATTAGTTCAACAATATGAGCGGCTTCAAGGCACTGCTGTGAGCTGGAAAGAAAGCAATGACAAAATTTTGTCGTAGTAACTGATTTTCATTGCGTTGGTTTTGTCAGCACAATAAGCCATGGAAGCCTGACCTTTGGACACCTTTTCATTGAGAAAAAAACTGCTGAAGGAATGTCATCACCCAATTCAGGTTCTCGTCGAGAAAGGGACAAATTGTCAAGAAATAGCTGCTGACACAATGATAGCGTAAGCTGTGTCAAGCTTGACTCGCAGCGGAATGAACAGGCACCTGGAAAAAAAAAGAGAAAAATTAAGGTCAAACTATTTCATTGCATAACATCTCTACAGGTGTTACCAGTTCTGGAATATGCGGCAAACCCCACCTGATCCGTCCTTTCATGATCCCAAATGTTCGTTCGATAGTTCTTCGAGCAAAGCTGCGGCGGCGATTGTATCTCCTCTCGGCATCATTCTTAGGCTGTCGGAATAGCGTCAAAAGGAAAGGTTTGCACGAATGGCCACCATCACCTAGCAAATACCCGTTTCCTCTGCGAGTACTCAGGATATCATATACTGTATGTCACTTTCTCGAAGGATCCAACTGTCGTGTGTCCCGCCAGGCCATTGCGCGACAATATTTGTGTTGAAATGACTGCATCACAGATAACTTGGGAGTTGATGGAGGTGAATCCCCTCCCATTCAGGAATCTCTATGCATTTTCGCCACTTACAACGATTATGAAATGGTATTGAAAGTAAAAGTTGTTAAACCCACTTGAAAATTGAATTCATCATTTTCTTCATTAAGGCATATATTTTTTTTAGTAATAAAAACAGTTTATGAGTACAGCGTTTTTAAATAGCATGTTCACCTGGTGATTTGATGGAAATGTGTGCCTTCTACCACACCGTAAACGCCTGGAAAACGGCGATGTCCTCCATTTTCTTTGAGCAAAGTCCTCCATTTTCCTTTCGAATTCTTGTTCTGTCCTTGGTAATTGTATGGACTGCGGGCGCAAACGCGCTACAGTTATAGCTACTGACTGCACAACCACAGATACAGCGCTATGTGACAGTCCAGTCAAGTCACCATCGCTTTTCTGGAAATGACCTATTGCCATGAATCGCAAATATGTACACACCTGCTGCGGAACGGTGATTGCTTGACTTCTCAAAGTCTGACGACTTAGGACCACTTGTAGCAGTCTCACCAATTCCATTACCGGGTCTTTGGAAAGTCTGAACCTGACTATGAACTGGTCCTCGTCGTAGAATTCAATGGGATTCCCATTGTTCAAATATATTCTTGGCCTGTACTGATTTGATGGCTCACGTTCTTCTGCATCGATTGCCCGTAAAACGTCCATAACTGACAAACTGAGAATTAGTAGCCTTTTCAACAACCCCCCCAAGAATTACTAAAATTGTATTGCGGTTAGTAGGTATTTAGTATCTACTAACGCATAGTATCTCTTTGAAAATACCATCTTAGGCACGACAAGAGATACAACAGTAGAGACTTAGTAGCTACTAACTTGTTTGTAGCCCTTTGAAAATGTGACCCATTGTTTGCATGCATGTTCATTTCTTCGCTTGCTATTCATATCCAGTACTTGTGAACCGGTTCATTGTGTGCCATTTTGAGGACCTACTATTTATTGTCAAGTGAAGAATTCCACATGCAATCACATCGAATTTCTATGAGTATTTTCGCCTATATCCCATTCCTGCTGGCTAGGAAGACTCAAGACTTTGTCGAGCCTAGACCGAATGATCATCAAAACAAGAGTTTCTTCATTCACAAATATATGCGTCGTCGGCTTTAGTGTGGCAGATGGAAATGGAAAAGGTATTTCAATTCATGTAAACTGACCCAGGATGACAGTTAGTGACGGAAAGGGGGAGGAGGGAACCGACATTCATGGGAGGACAGGGTTGTCATAGATTCATATCTCCCAGTAAGTGTGTGTGTTTCTTACTAACGAGAAATGAACCATACCTCGCTTAAGGTGATGGACTAAAAGTTTAGGAGGCAAGAGAAAGATACGACGTAGACATCATTATCAAGCTACATTTACATTAATAACATGCCCCAAGAATATTTTTGAAGTAAATCACGTGGAAGGGCTACATGAATAACAAATGGAGCGATCAGGAATGATTCAGTCTAGAGTATACTGTATTTTGTTAAATGTTATAGTGGCTGAAGGACACCATGTATATCTGAGAAAATCATTTCATTCCCTAATTATGTTTTGGGTGTGTCTATCAATGGAATGACTTTCGTAGTTTTGTATTCTCATTGAAATCCCACTACACGAATTTTTTACTCAGCGAAAGGGTTAAAACGATTGAGAACGGATTAATAGATGTTCATATCCAATATTTAATTGCATACGATACGGAATCTGTCAGGGATTTTATTTTTCAGATCATGTTTCATGTGCGCGGAAATTGTACAAGGGGACAAATGACGAATTCATTTGTGTGTAAAGCGGCATATGCGATGCAAATATATTAGAAGAGAGCAAGAAATAGCACTTTCACTTGATATCTACAGTCGGAAAACTCTTACGAGAATGAGTCTCATGACCTATTCTAATTGTATCTCGGCTCGGGGGAGTTGTGCCTCTTAATATTCATCCCATTTCGTAGGATCAATTACTCGGTCGAAACTTCATGGGACAGAAGGGGATGTCACAGGCATCGACGTTCCCGTTGTCATAGGACCCGAGCTCGAACTCTAAGGCATGAATGCAAAAGGGACCTTGTGAAAAACCTGGGACAAAACCTTTCACGAATCGGCAGAAGTTGTGACCCTCTGCAACTGCGTTATCAAGAAAAGGATTTCCAGTCTCGTTGAAGCTCAGTTGAGTGCGATTGGCGGCCGCCCAGGGGAGGCAAGGCAAGCCGCCTGACGTGTGGTTCCTCTGTCCGACGTATTCCCAGCCTAATTCGGTCACTTTGCACTCCGGAGGGGCTGTTAGGGAGAAGTACGATGCAAAGAGAGTGATTCATCGTCGTTTTCCCCTTAATTTTTCGAATATTTTAGCAGAAATCCATTCCTGATACCATAATGGCATATAGTCTGCATTTCCCCGAAAATTTAACCCTCTGCACTGTTTTTCTCGCTATGGATACTGTCAAGCCAAATTCGACAACCGAGTGCAATGTGTTAAAAGATTGGTGCGTAGTAATTCAGGTGATTACATTTATTATAGACTTCACGTAAATATGAAAATCTTAAAGGATTTGCTTTAAAATTAAAATGGATTAATTAAATTTAAATGTAATAATGAACAAATATGGTCGTTTTTTCTGGAAAAACTCTGAAAAAGCCATGTTTACGCCATATACGATATTTGTGTTCATATTCTATGAGTCAAGAAGTTGAAATTGCGTGTACCATGTGAAACCCCCCCCCCTTTTTTTAAATAACAAATTAACGAATTGATCCGGTACCATACAGAGACGGTATTTGAAAAACAAATCCGAGTTTTATGCAGAAACACTTTGAATTTTATGCAATGTTCCAAGCCATTAACTAGAGCTCCTCCAGCTCATTCTCACAACGTATGACTTTCTGGGATACAACCAATGCTACTTACCTTTCCTATTGCAAGCACCATATGTTTTGGAATTTTATCGATATTAAAGATGATAATAGTGATAAACAATATTTTCCAGATCAAGAGTATAGTGTAGGCAATGAGAAGTTTCAGAAATCATGCTTTCCCATATTTTTGCAAACAAAGTTTCCGGTCAAAAAAAGGCTGCATTTATGGAACGGGAAATTCACTTTAAATTTCGCAAAAACTACTTAAATCCCTTACTGGTGTCGTCGCAGAATGGGATGTCACAATATTCCCATGTCATCGTCGTGTAATCAACGTAGCACCAAGGTTTCCTTTTCAGATCGAGATTTCGGCAGTAATTCCTGTGGAATGGAGGGTTTGAGTCTGGGAAAATCATCAAGTACGACACGACTACTTCGGTGAGTTCTTCATTATCCCTTGGAAGAAGTCCTGCACCGCCTTTTTGGCTGATGAATGCTGGATGTTCATCCCAGAAGAGACAATCTTTCCCCGTTGCCGTCTTCGTCATCGTCCCGATGTATTCCATGCCGTTCTCTGTCAATAGGCACTGAGGATACGCATTCTCTCCAGCGGCTCCAGCTGCAATGGGAAGTCGATTTTCATTCATTCAGCATTTCATCCAGTAGAAACCCTGATAATTCGATGGTAATATCTATTTTACGCATTCAGGGTCGTCCATGCCTAAAAGCACGTCTTTCGTAGGCTGAAAGACACCGATGGAGCTTGTAGTAAGGTCATCAGGAGTAAATGTAACTAACATTCATGACGGCCTAATAAAGTGGGTGATCTTGAGAGTGAGGAGATGAAGATATAAATAACAGTGTTGACTCACTCTTGCTGATAGATTCCAGAAGCTATAACGTTTTCGTTATATTTCGTAACAGAGAGGAACCTCACAGGGCATTAACTGAGCTGCGCCCTCATGCATTACATAGCAGAGTGGGCCAAGAGGATCTGACATCGGATTGCGACAAAAGTTGTGCCTGCTGTCCACGGGATCCGGAAACATGGATAGGGTCACATCACCTCTGTTGGAGTACATCATATTTGAATTCAACCATGGTAGGCAGGGGTCCCCCGACCGGGACACGTTCTTCTTCCCTATGTATTCTCCTCCCAAGGACGTCAGCAAGCATTCAAAGGGAGCTGTTGAGATGATATCAAATAGGTTATTCAACTATGTAGTTGTTGTTATTATCAGCTTGGCGTTCAATAATGATAGTGGGTTTACGATTAAAATTCATATTAAACTTTCGCAACTGAAATGCAATTTCTTATCCTAGAAACATAACCTGGTCATGATTAAAAGTGTGATAGAGTTTTCCATCTTAAAAACCCACCCAGGTTTTTACAGAAGTGTACATCGCAGTATTCCCATTCGATGACAGGATATTTTGAGACGAAACACCATGGCCGGTCCCCCCATCCCGGATTCCGACAGAAATTCACGTGTGCATCCGGATTCCGATTGATGAATAAATCCTTAAACGGGTTCCATCTCAGGGTATCACTTGACAACGGGAGGGCCTTCATCATGAAGATTGGGTATTCAGTGAGATCTTCGAAATCTGTCCATCTCATGCATTTTTTCCCTGTTTCGCTCGTTCTGATGGTTCCCATGTATTCCTTGCCCATTTTCGTGATCCGACAATCAGGGTAAGTGGCTTTTGTCTCGTGATTCTCATCTATGAACGAGATAGAAATGGATGTTGGCTTTCGTTCAAAACTATGGCTGCATGGTATTAAACACAAATTCCGTATGACAGTAAAAGGATTCATGAGATGATAATAGAAACTACTTTTCTCTCTTGTGGGAAGAGAATGTTACCCGAGAACGCGGTTATCCGCGTTTTTGTCGACACCAAAATGGTCGCGAAAAAAACGTCGCATGCACTTTCGCCATTTGCCTGATTTCGTAGCAGGGAGGAAGGATTTTTCCACGGCTTAACTGCTTAACTGAATGTGTCAAGAGTGGTATGAAGGAATTGGGCCCCTGTGTTCCTCATGTGTATTATGTGCTATGTATTATATATGTGCTAGGGAAGGGATGGGGAGGCAATGGGTCGCAATCATTATTGACGCTATTATGGGCCGTTTTTGGAGACATAAGCGTGCACCGGGAGTCGTGTAAATGCCACTGGAATATCTTGGTACATATATAAGCAAATAAAAATATTTTTAATGAATGATGTTTTCACTCTGTAAAGAAGCGAAGTTTCGATAAGATAGCATGACAGTGTGATTTGTGTAAAAATGTGAAAATTTACAGTTAGGAACCATTTAAACAAAGACACAGTGGCCCAGGCACCCACTGTCCACAATCATGCACATGTTTTGTTCCCGTGCAAGTGGCAAAGGCAGTTCGGGAACTGAAAGCCACCACACATTTCTCAGTTACCTGTGCCTAGACTTAGGCAAGCTGCATCTGCTCATAGCTCTGGTAATGCCCACGTGATGAGGAGAGTGCGACGAAATAATGCAACAATGAAAAGGGCCTGCGACGTTTTCTCAGCGATGAACTGTCCCCGACCATTTTTACCGTGACCGGAGCACCTAATACGAAGAATCCAGAGAAGACCTATCTCTCATGTTTCCATATAATAGGTGAAAAAGCTCTATCGAAAAGCACTATTCGTATTTCATTTCGCATTTGGCAAATTCGGCAAAAATCCTCAATGTCACTGTGAGACGCATGCAATGCTAAAAAAATCAAAATAAAATCTTTTCCAGAACGCCTTGACTGACTGGTTTCTCTCTCCTGAGGACAAAAAGGGACGTCGCAGTAGTTCCATCCAATTTCTTGGTTCTCTCGATGAACTCCATCATAGCACCAGGGACCCCCAGGACGACCCCCAGGATTCCTGCAATAATCGTGCTTTTTGTCCACCTTGTCCGAGAATGCAGGGAGTCTCCTGAACCACGTCCGATATTGGATTGTCAGAGGAACGGCCAGCCAGGGCAAACATAGATGACCACTCAGATTCTCATTCCTTTTCCCCACGTATTCTGCTCCCTTTTGCGTCAATTTGCACTCCACTGGAACTTGAAACAGCACACCCAAATTATTTACATCGTGAACTTCGCCCGAGAAGTCTGTCCTCTATTGCGAAAACTTAAAAACTATTGATATTCTCAGTTACATATATAACATTGTCACTTCCAAGAAATAATCCAATATACTGACGAAGGTCATCTGTAACACCTTTTTGCATAGCATTGTGAATAAGATCTGGATTCTGAATCTACACTGTAAAATGATAAAAGGTTCTTGAGTGAATCCTTTAATGAGTCATTTCCGTGGAAAAGATAAAACTGATTCCCGGATTCTACGATCTCAGGGCGTTGCGTGGAGAGAATGTGTATACTACGACCTTGGTCATTCGCACGATCACTCCGACCAGAAAACAATGACACCAATTTAGTGAGAAATGGTTTTACTCTCTAAAAATGAAAGTTCGAATAGGAACAATTATAGTTCAAACTTTTCTCGAGTAACTTTCGTGGAACCAAGCCTTTAAGAGTTGAAACTGGTTAACTCCTGGAATTTCCAAGATGTGAGGGCTTTCGACACGCAGTCAATCAATGTTCTCTTCTGAGACATTTATTTTATCATTCCCACGAGTAACTATTGAGTAAATATCATGAAAAAATGGTTATAGAAATCACAAGCCCCATCCTTAATACTTCAAGAAGGGGAGACTCCAGGAAAATGTCTTGTTTCTGTCGACGCATTAGGGATTCTTAGAGGGGGTTGGGGCTCCTAATACACGTACACATGACAAGGTCGCCAGTTGAACAATCTCATCCCATCGTGCATAGTGCTGGATCCCACGAAATAGTCTGGGTCCCAGGTGATATTCTTAAAGTCTGCGTAAAGTTTCCGCAAAAATATTTTACTTCATTGAATCCTATAGAATAGGACCCCTGTGAATTCAAGGCAGCTGTCAAGCGTAAGCTGCACCTTTCTAAATTGGGACAGAATTTGGACAACGAATATCAGGACGAAGCCTGCAGAAAAGTCCAACAGTGAAGCTGCTCGAAACCGAAGTGGCTGTCGTTGGGCGTATAACCTATGATGTGTAGTTTGGCCAGGCAAAAACTTCATTACAGTGGCTCACAAAAGTAATGATTTTCACAAAAAGTCTATTTTTTTCGCGCACAAAAAAGATCGACCGTTACTTGCCAGTATATTTAGATAGAGCTGAATGTTCTCTACAGTTGAAAATACATTTGTCTGGCATTAGGGTTTCTTCTAAGGACAAACCTCAAAAAGGTCCGGTTCGGTGTTGCATTACTTTTGGCGTAATTAGCGACGATTTGTTCATTCAGAGATTCTGTATACATTCCGAAGGCACTAGCATGTATTAGCGTAATCTCCTATACTTGTACAACACCTCCGCCGCTCTATCTTCGTGGAAGGAATTTTTAACTGGGGCTGAGTTTCTTCATTTCAGGTATGCGTATCATCAGGATGGAAGTCGTGGCACGACTCTTCTCTGCATGCAATTTGACTGCGATCATTATCACTGTTGTTACTTTGCCGTGCGTCATTTCACTGGATAGACATCTTCACTGTCTTCCCTTTCCCTGTAGCACCCTTTTCACCGTAGGGCTTTTTCATGCAGGAGCGACTTATTCCGTTTTCTTTTGCTTATCACATCTCACTGCTTCATTCATTCGTTCATTCCCAAGGGCAAGTCTGGGACTTGTATGAACGACAATGGTCAAGCTTCGAGTATTGTTTTTCTCTGCAGTTTCTTCATTGTATCCTTTGTTCCGTCCAAACCTTAATCCTGCAACAGTGCTGAGCGACTTTGAAGAGACCTCAATCAATGCCACTAAAAAGGTCTTTCCAGGAGTCACACAATCAGGTTGCCTTTTTCATCTTTGCCAATCTCTGTATCGCAAAATGCAAGGCGAAGGCCTTCAGGCTGCCTACAGGACTGATCCACAACTTTCAATTCACCTCCGAATGCTACCCGCACTGGCTTTTGTTCCCTCTGACGAAGTGGTTGATGCTTTCCAGGATCTCGCCGAAGTCCTTCCAGAGGTAACTGAACCGATAGTAAATTACTTCGAGGACACCTACGTTGGACGCCCTCGTAAAAGAGGTCGAGCGAAACCTATGTTCGACATCGGCTTTTGGAACGTCCTTGACCGCATTGTGCAAGGTCTTCCTCGCACAAATAATGCCATTTAAGCCTAGCACAATGTATTCCAAGGTGGTCTGGGATGTTCACACCCAACGCTTTGGAAGTTTCTGAAGTATTCGATTAAAGCGCAGGGACGCCAGGAGGTCCGAGTAGTGCAGGCACTCTCTGGCCATCCTCAGCCTCGGAAAAAGAAATACAAGGCAGTTGATGATCGCCTCCAGACCTTGGTCGAGCAGCAGCAGTCAAGGGATGTCCTTTCATATTTGCGCGGTATCGCGCTGAATCTTCAGTTTTGAACTCATTCTGACAATCCCCTATTTTCCTCTTATGTGACAATTATTAACCCGTTTCATTTAATTATCCATAATTTCTAGGAAAATTTTTGCAGCGAAAGTGAATGCAGTGAAAAGGGTATCAGTGAAATGACGTACAGTTAATTGACGCATGCGAATAAATTGTTTGCAGTGAAATGTCGGCAGCCATTTGTCTAACATAGAAGTGACTTGCAGTAAAATGACGTGGAGCCGATGGAAGTTATACAGGATTTTCAGGGGTTCCATACATAGGGCAAGAAACACAATTGAAATGAAACGACCTCTCGATCACTGACCCAAGTCCTCGCAGAGGGGAATGTCACAGAATTCCCATTGGACGTCGGGGTCCGAGACGAGGCACCAAGGCCTTTCCCTCAATGCTGAATTCCTGCAATAGTTCTCAGATGCTTCCACGTCCTCGTTGAGGAAATGCTCCTCGTAGAGCATTGTCGTTGAAAAATCCTTGGGTTTCCCGTACGGATTTTGAACCCAACGAATGCAGACCTTTCCTGTGCCAGTCATCTTCATTCTACCAATGTATTCCTTTCCCATCTCCGTCTTCCGACAATCTGGGTATGCTGGAGGAGCAAATGAAAAGACAATATACGCCCGGTAGAAATGGTTCATAATTTCTTCAATTCAGTTTATTTAACCTTTTGACTGCTGGGTTTTTATGGGCCTGTAATACCCCCTGTGCTGGGTTTTCCCCCCAAAAATGCAAATTTCAGTTCTTCTTGATATTTACTTAAATGTGGAGCCATAATGAGTGATACATAGATATATATGTATTTAAATTGTTAAATACCTGACCTTTAAAATGGTATTTAAAATTTAAATCCCTTGCTGGGCCATGCATCGGGACTGACGCCATATGGCGTCAGTAGCAGTCAAAAGGTTAAAGCCTTGAGGCTTTCCCAAGATTATGCATCTGCATTACCACGAGCCTCGCATGTAGACTTTCGAAGTCGACGATGATCTCCCTCTGTAACTACAGGGTGCTTTTATTTAGAGGAACCCGATAAAAATTACAAGTTCCTCAATAAAATGCATTATAATTTAAAATTTGACATTAACCGAGATCCACCATGCATCACTCACTTTTACTGCAGCAGGTTCTGGAACTGATCCCCTAGTTCTCTATGCACAATTGAACACGACGCTGCATCAAGTGGTTCACAAGGACACCTCTTGATGCAGGGCCCTACGCTTGGAACCTACTGTAGGTAATGTGCGATGTGCTGTACACCATTTTGCTCCTGAGTGGTCTGTTTCGTATAAATGAATTGATCTCTACTTTCGTCCAGGTGACGAATATCTCACCTTTTCATCCCTATGTCAGTATACGAATTTCGAGTTACAGTTAGAAGCAACTTCAGCCCGCCTGACTCACGCAAAGAACTTGAAGTATTTATCTTTGAAGTTTTGACTTCCTCCATCGGCTCTTTTTTATCCTATCGATATCTCGAACAGCCTTAATCCACTGTCCAGTAATTTGCTGATTTTTTCTGTCTATATTTGCATTTTGTAAGAGAGCATCTCAACTCCTTTGGCATAGAGTAATGAGACAGTCACCCATCTTCATCTGCAGCGTGCACCTCATTCATTAGCCTACAAGTGCAAAAGTCATTTCTCAACCTGCCTCACAGTTGAGACTATCTTGGTATTATTTATTTGGCACTTTTTAATTGTTGCTATGGAAAGCGAAAAACAGATTTCAATACCTGATTTGATCTCCATAACGTTATGATCTCCCTGATACTTTACGCAATCAGGGAGATCATAACGTTATGATCTCCCTGATACGCTACGCACGAATCAGTCCGTCTTCTAATTATGTCACATAACGGAAGGAACGTGATGATGCTATGACTCTATGAAATGACGCTATGAAACTCTTCTAAAAAGTATGAAGTGTACCTCAATAAAGGCGGATTAATGTTACATTAACAGTCGCGAGTTGTACCTGCGCCGCCGGGCATCGAAGCCTATGGCATCCATATATAAAGAATCGAAGAAATAATGGTGAGGGAGAACAAGCTATGCTAATCAGAAATAAGTAACAGGAGTGGAAGGGAATCGAAGGAAACTACTGACCTGGTTTTGGACAAGACACACCACCGACGAGGAAGGAGGTGCCCCACGAAGCTGGGGTGTCGGAGCAAGTAGCCCAGTGCTCCGTCTTCCCATCCGTGAAGCCCTTCTCGCAGTGGAAGAGAACCTTAGCCCCGCTAGGGGCTTGGCGTCTCCCATCCCATCCGACGTACTCTAGATTCGCATTCTCCACAACCGGGTGCTCCGTCAAGCAGAATTCTGTGCATTCGAAATCTTTCATTATTTAGTACTGTTTAAAGAGAGATCCAACAAGGATGGTCGGAAATAGTAATCCTCCGGCCTGAGATTAGGATGGCTTGGTACTTGTTCCATGGAGCGGGCGAAAGGGATGAGAAGGTCTAAAAGGCCCCACGAGTACTTGTCGTATATGTCAAGTCGTAATTTCGCTGACATTATGCTCGCAGTGACTTCGCACAACCATACGTAACTTAAAGCAACAATTAAAAATTCTCTGCCTCAAGGAATTTCACTGCATCAGTAGGTTTGAGCATTGAGTGATATTCTTATGTCATAAAGCGTCAAAGGCGCATTCATTGCGTGTTTGTGGGCAAAACGACTTACTTTGGACATTCGCTAGTAACATAATTTACCTGAAGTGTTTTCGAGTCTAGCGGAGAGAAACAAGATTTGTAGAACCGAATAAAGGAGAGCTTGGCGAGGGGAAAAAGTATCGCCCCTACTGGTCGATGAACCGCGTAATAATGCATGAAACAGGCACGGCTGTTTCCAACATCAATTATCATACTGCTTTCCCATATTTGCGTTTCTTTGTCGTTGCTTCAAGAAGGCCTGCCGGATCAGCACTTTTGTGTTTGCTTTACAAGTTTCCATTATTCAACAAGCCAACGCAGTCTCCAGGAAACGACACTTTTGGGAAAATGAGTGCAATGTAACAAGGACATTGCGCACATTTACAGCAAAATGGGTGGAGTCCCAACCTGCAGGAAGGGCAACTCATGTACATCAGACCACCCAGAGACTTCAGGCTGCAGAATGTTTCGGAACATTTCAATTTTTCCAGTAGGTGGATAGACATGAGTGGATGAAAAGATTGGCCTGCGAGATGCCCTGATATCACTCCCATGGGCTTCCTTTTTGGGGGTTTGGTCGAGGAACATGTTTACCAAAGGAATTCAAGAGCTCTTGATCAGTTGGAGATTTTTATCAGAGAAGTTACGCAGAATGGTTTCTCTTCCGCTCTGTGGTTTATATTGCTGTACGCTTAAGAAAAACGATGGGAAATTCTTATGTGGAATTGTAATACAGGTGGTTTAAAATGGTTTTTAAATATATTTAAAATGTCGTTAGAACGATTATTTTATCTTCCCTACGCCTTGAATTAACTCTTTTGATTCATAGGGAGTTTTTTCTCATTTCCCCTGTCGAATAATAGCTGAATAATTGAAGGCTTCCACGATCATGCGTCATACTAGGCCAAGGATGACAAACTGCGGGCCCGCGAAGTCCTCTTCAACTGTTAGTCTTGGAGAAGTGCTGATGCTTTCAACCTATTGAAACGTTGGTGTAAGATTCGCTGATGTGGACTGAAACACCCCTCAAGGGTTCCATCCAGCCCCCAGCTTAATCAAGGTCACCTTCAGGAGTCATTCTCTTTGCGAGAATGCCGATCAATACGAGGACTGGGTTCCGATATTGGGTTAGGTGGACTTTTTTTGCACCTCTCCAGGAGAGTCAGCATCACAGTGTGAACAGCCCCTAAGCAGGGGGTAGAGGGTGAGCGGAAGACGTGCATGTACAGGATGGATACAAAACTCATTTTAAAAAAATTGCTTTTACAGGTGCACATGAAATCAACAGTAAATGGTGGGTTTTGAAAGGAAATGTGTTGAAACAACTTCATCTGACAGTTGACCATCCCAAAACGGCATTCTCCTCAGCTTTTTACGAAATTAACTAAAAGAGAAATCGACACCCAACGCATCTGTCGCCTCGAGGCCGAAATGAGAGCAACTCACCTCCAGGAAAGGGCGTGGAGCTTTCGGCCGGGACTGTCACGGGCTGTTCAGACATGATCAGCTGGCAGTATCCATCCAATATTCGGATGTTGAAAGCCTCACGATCTGTACAATTGGGGAAATTTTTATTGGCCAATCTCCATGCATTTGTTGCCAATAAAATGTTTGCTTGAACTAGAAACTCAGCGAGTTTCCATCATATTTCACATCCTATGCATTTGAAGAGACCGTACCAGGAAAGGAACGATCTTCCAACGGCCCGGAAATTTGTAGCAGCGAAAACCTTTTTTTTGTTGCAAAAAGTATGTTTGTGCTGAAACTGAATATTCGCACGCGATTCAGTGTGAGTGTTGTGTGGATGGGTGCGATTGAAAATTGCAAACGTCTATTAAATTAAAAAGAGGGGGCATTAAAATAACAGTCGATTGGGTGCATTTGAATGAGATGATAGTAAACTTGAAAAGAAAAAGCACAATCGATTTCACGACTCTATATAGATATTCCAGGAAGTTCATGAGCCACCCAGCCAAATGATCATCCCAACGCAACAGTCGCCCCGAGGTCGAAATGAGAGCAACTCACATCAAGCGAAGGACATGTATCCTTCGGCCGGGACGATCTCTCTCCGTTCAGCCTCGATCAGCTGACAGGATCCATCCGATTGTCGAAAGTTGAAAGCATCGCAGGGAGTCTGGGGGTCGGCGCGGGTGCATCTCAGTGTGCAACGGGCCAGATTCGCTTCCTTCGACTCCGATGCCACGATCTCATATCTCTTTTCGGAAGGTTGTTTCCAATATTCCAGGACTCCTTTCTCTGGAGTCACCGGGAGAATCAGAGGGAGAAGGAGAAACAGATTGAACGTCCACGGGGACGCCATCGTAACGGGCTATCGATGCAAATGGACCCAGGAATGGCAGCACTAAACATATTTGTTTTAAAACACGCAGTGCCTCGGAATGCATAGAAATATCGACTTGCAAGTACCAGAACACATTACCCAATTGCGCCACACGATCCCATTCATCTTTTGACGCTACTACACTGTGGCCTTTCCAATAATCACGTGGGCACTCTCATCTTGAAAGCAAATTAGATGAGCGTTGCATGTATGAAAATGCATCACGTTGCAGAAATACTATATTTCCTTGGATTAAACATGATTCCAGAAAACTTCCGTGCTTGAAAGTTTCTTACTCAAGGTGTGGTAAAAACGCCCATCAGTTCTCACCATTGAAAAGATAACATTTTTCAAAATATCTATCAATTTCTACATGCACATTTCAACATTTATTTTATTGATATTTATGTGTGGTGCTTGGACTACAGGGCCTGCGTTCCCAGTTTTCTCTTTACCCTCATGCTTCTTTTTTTTTACATTAGTCATATTTTCCCCGTCTATTTAATCTCTATATTTATTCCTTCCCGTCCTCATCTCCCTCCCATCCATCCATCCATCCATCCATCCATCCATTTTCTTGTCCCACCGTCCGTTAGGGTGGTGGGGGCAGACACTCTAAGGCGGACTTCCACTGGGGACGATCTTCCGCCACCAGGCGTAGTTCTTGGGTGGGTAGATCCAAGCGTGAAGATCCGAGGTTTTCTATGTAGTCTAGCCACCTAGTCCTCGGTCGTCCCACTGGTCTCTTTCCACCAGGCTCGGCAAACAGAAGCTGTCTGGGAATCCTTTGTCGGAGCAAGTAGCCCAGTGCTCCGTCTTCCCATCCGTGAAGCCCTTCTCGCAGTGGAAGAGAACCTTAGCCCCGCTAGGGGCTGGGCGTCTCCCATCCCATCCGACGTACTCCAGATTCGCATTCTCCACAACCGGGTGCTCCGTCAAGCAGAATTCTGTGCATTCGAAATCTTTAATTATTTACTACTGTTTAAAGAGATATCCATCATTGATGGTCGGAAAGAGTAATCTTCCGGCCTGAGATTAGGAGGGCCAGGTGCTTGCTCCATGGAGCGGGCGAAAGGAGTGAGAAGGTCAAAAAGGCCCCACGAGTACTTGTCGTACATGTCAAGTCGTAATTTCGCTGATATTATGCTCGCAGTGACTTCGCACAACCATACGTAACTTAAAGCAACAATTAAAAATACTCCTCTCAAGGAATTTCACTGCATCCTTAGGTTTGAGCATTGAGATTGCCGATCGATACGAAGACTGGGTTCCGATATTGGGTTGGGTGGACTTTTTTTGCACCTCTCCAGGAGAGTCAGCATCGCAGTGTGAACACTCCCTAAGCAGGGGGTAGAGGGTGAGCGCAAGACGTGCATGCACAGGATGGACACAAAACTAATTTTCCAAAAAAATATTGCTTTTACAGGTGTACATGAAATCAACAGTAAATGGTGGGTTTTGAGAGGAAATGTGTTGAAACAGCTTCATCTGACAGTTGACCATCCCAAAACGGCATTCTCCTCAGCTTCTTACGAAATGAACTAAAAGAGAAATCGACACCCAACGCATCTGTCGCCTCGAGGCCGAAATGAGAGCAACTCACCTCCAGGAAAGGGCGTGGAGATTTCGGCCGGGACTGTCATGGGCTGTTCAGACATGATCAGCTGGCAGTATCCATCCAATATTCGGATGTTGAAAGCCTCACGATCTGCACCATTGGGGAAAATTGTATTGGCTTATCTGCATGCATTTGTTGCCATTAAACGGTTGCTTGGACTAAAAACTCAGCGAGTTTCCATCATATTTCATATCCTATGCATTTGAAGAGACCGTACCAGGAAAGGAACGATCTTTTAACGGCCAGGAAATTTGTTGCAGCGAAAACATAGTTTTTTTTAGCAAAAAATTATGTTTCTGCTGAAACTGAATAGTCGCGTGATACAATGTGAGTGTTGTGTGAATGGGTGCGATTGAAAATTGCAAACTTCTATTAAATTAAAAAGAGGGGGCATTAAAATAACAGTCGATTGCGTACATTTAAATGAGATGATAATATAACTTGAAAATAAAAAGCACACTCGATTTCACGACTCTAGATAGATATTCCAGGAAGTTCATGAGCCACCCAGCCAAATGATCATCCCAACGCAACAGTCGCCCCGAAGTCGAAATGAGAGCAACTCACCTCGAACGAAGGACATGTATCCTTCGGCCGGGACGGTCTCTCTCCGTCCTGCCTGCTAGTCGACTGTCCTAGGTAGGCTAACAGCTTTCAACTTTCGGAGCGTCCCTCGGACCCCCAGCCGCGCCCACGTAGAGTCACACGTTGCCCGGTCTAAGCGAAGGAAGCTGAGGCTACGGTGCTACTCGTATCTCCTTTCGGAAGGTTGTTTCCAATATTCCAGGACTCTTTTCTCTGGGGTCACCGGGGGAATCAGAGGGAGAAGTGTGTGCAACGGGCCAGATTCGCTTCCTTCGACTCCGATGCCACGATCTCGTATCTCCTTTCGGAAGGTTGTTTCCAATATTCCAGGACTCTTTTCTCTGGGGTCACCGGGGGAATCAGAGGGAGAAGGAGAAACAGGGCGAATGTCCACGGGGACGGCATCGTAACGGGCTATCGATGCAAATTGACCCAGGAATGGTACGACTGAGCGTATTCGTTTTAAAACGCGCAGTGCCTCAGAATGCATTGATATATCGACTTGCAAGTACCAGAACACATTACCCAATTGCGCCGCACGATCCCATTCATCTTTTGACGCTACTACACTGTGGCCTTTCCAATAATCACGTGGGCACTCTCGTCTTGAAAGCAAATTAGATGAGCGTTGCATGTATGGAGATGCATCACATTGCAGAAATTCTATATTTCCTTGGATTAAACATGATTCCAGAAGACTTCCGTGCTTGAAAGTTTCTTACTCAAGGTGTGGTAATAAAGATTACCATTGAAAAGATAACTTTTTTCAAATATCTATCAATTTCTACGACGTTCACATTTCAACCTTTATTTAATTCATATTTATTTATGATGCTAGGGTTACATGACCTGCGTTCCTATGTTTCTCTTTACCTTTATACTTCTTTTCTTACATTAGTCATATTTTTCCCGTCCATTTCATCTCTATATTCATTCCATCCCGTCCTCATCTCCCTCGCATGGCCTAAGCCCTAGTTTATCGGCTGCGTGTTCCCTTCTCCGAAGAATCAAGGATTCAGCAGTTCACGTGTGGAGGTCGCACGTGGGACCTTCAACCCCAAAGTCTTCGATCGTTTGTCTACAGATATAGAAAATGATCGTTTGTCTACAGATGGTTATCATGTTAGTTGTATGTTCGTTGTCAAGGTTCTTTTAAAATGCTAGTGGGTCACCCTTTGGTCCATTTCTCTACCTCTACGCACGATTCCAACATGATCGTCAGCACTATCACACACATTTAATTACGTAAGCCGAATATTTTGTCATGCGATACTATGTCTCGTTTACATTTATCAAAAAAAATTATCCGCGAGATTTTATCTGGCGACATTTTGTCCTAGCACCCGTACCGATCGCTTCCGTTGCTTCACTGCTTCCTTAACCAACGAGGCATCTTAAGTGGATGGAGTGGAAAGGACAGAAAGGGATGTCACAGGCTTCGAATATGGTTTCGTTTTCGTCAAAACCAACGAAACAATAAGGCTGCTTCTTTTCCCCGGTTGGATTTCGACAGAAGTTCTTGCTCCTTGCGTCTTCTGGGAAGCTCGGCCGAAGTTGTTCCAACAATCCGGAGTCGCTCCAAGGCAGATACGGCTTCCCTGACGCCGTCACGTTCGTGGTCCCTACGTGCTCCTCTCAGTTCTGCGTTCATTTGCATTTCTTCTTGTCTGGTGGAGAGAAAACGTAAAACACTGAAAACCTGGATCTCCCCGAGAAGGAGAGGAGGGACTTGCATTACGAGACCCATAATCCCGTAAGCCTCATGCCGCATCACTGATTCCATTTTTACGCGCTTGATACGATCCTTGCAAGTGACCGTGAGTTACAATCAGCTAAATTTTTTAAGAACGTGCACGCACGGGCTGAAACAAGTCGAATCAATCCATTTCATGCATGTCTTTCTGGCCTCTTCTCGTCCATTCCTTTATTTCCGGAAACAGCCAGCGAAACAGCATTTCTGTCCACTCACTTATGCACTTTCATCCACAGACTGTGACTCCAGAATCCTGCTCTTCCTCTTACGTTCAGTAGTTCCCACGGCAAAATACTTAAACTTCCTCACTTTTCACTGTGGCATTTTGAGAGCAGGAACAGTATTCAAATTAGTAAATCTACAATTAGATCTACGCGAAGCAGTGGAATGCAAGCATTAAGTTGTTACGCGAGTACCCCAAAGCCCAGCCATGAATCCGGTCGGTCTCGGCCTCGCGGAAAAGATTTACGGTCTTCGGTCTTCTTCGGTCTTCGGGGCCCTAATCTCGTTGTTGTTCGGTATGTTCTCAAATGCGTGAAAACGTAAGAATTCAAGGTAGTTCTCTTTTCTCCAATGGCCTAAAGCAGGCATCGAGGAGACTCCCAAGGCAAAATGACTATCCGGCTATAAGTACTGCATGAATTTATGATGACGTTCCAACATTCCTGGCATCCATAACACAGAGGAATCGTGACTGATCCAAACCAGTCGGATGAACGTGTTCATGGATTGGACCGTGTAGGGGCAACAGTCAAATAGGTGATTTCCAAAATGGAAAATGTTTTGCATGTATTTCAATAAAAATTCCCTGAGGATACGTGCATCGTCATGCAGGAAACACCGAGACCGATCGGTCTCGTTTGGTGTTTGGGG
>CAJPEV010003659.1:0-28957 GCA_905338385.1 Darwinula stevensoni | reverse complement strand
GTGTTCACTTCAACACGAGCGATGAGGGAGCATTTGTTGAGTAATAAGAGAGTAAATTCGAAAAGCTCACGGTGTGCTCACTTCTTACTCCCCAAACGCTCGGAATTTTCTAAGAGTGTAGCCTTGATTGGCTGTGTCTCGACTGGAATCATTTGGTGCGGAGGGTTTGCGATAAAAGACTCCACACTTGTTCAGATCGAAAGTTTGAATTTCATTGTCTCAGTCGACCATTTCGAAGACAACGATAGAATAATGGACAGATTTTCCTCGATTCAGCATCGTCAACGTAATTAAACTAAATGAAGCTGGCATGTTAGAGACATCTGAGTCGTTTCCTTTCGAGGATTTAAAAGGATATTCGATAACTCACTTCTCGGACGAGTCATGGCACGACGAGTATGATTGTGCGCTTGAGAAAAGCCATTTTCTGATTCATTCTTCAAGTGGTCGACTGGAGAGAGGAAGATGATATTCCTGCTCGAGTTCATCTTGAGGACGATGCAGTTTCTTCAAGGTGTCACCCTCGTGAGCGAAGATCTGCCGCCTGTCATCTCCTCCGTAGTGCAGGTAAGACGCGCAAAATTGACTCTCGTCCTCGTTTTTCCGTCCGATTTGACGTGGGGCGGACAGGAGCCCTGGGAAATTTCCTGTATCGCGTTCATGTACAAAAAAAGTACTAGGCGATTCATGATCGAATTCTGCTTAGAGAAAATGTGTTATAAATCGTGAAGTTTAAAATCAGAACCATTAGTATCAGTCACTCCTGACAGCCCATTTCAGCGTAATTTTTCAGTCATAAAGCAAAGCTAAGACGACTCAGTCGAAGACCATCGATTCCACGAAATCCTAAATTGAAAGCGATTAGATGCAACAACAGTGGCAGTAAAGCAAGCCTTTCCCCTCCAAAGTCGCAATAGTCAACCACCCTTAGCGATGACAAGGTCAACATGCAATGGCAAATATACGACTCGAAATTACGCGTTACACGTTATTGCGCCGCAAGTCAGTCATGTATCCCCCCCCCATTGATGTCGTGTAAATTTTTTTGGCGAGAAGGGCACAGAAATTTGTGACACCTTTCCGGGTGTAATCAGCTATTTTCTTTCTCACACCCATAATTCGACGAAAGCCAATTTCAAGGTCGTTTTGACCTTCCTTTCATCATCCCGTCCTTTTTCCATTCGGTTTACGAAGAGTGTTCGATAGGTTCTCGGCCCGACCGACTCTTCGGTTTTTTCAACTATAACAGTATAAACTTCTGATGCCACTATCGTACTGTGGTGAAGTTGTGAGTTCGTACCCGTTCTGATGCATAAAGAAACCCTATTGTTTCCCATGTGGGATTGCATTTCCACGGAATTCCTAAGTGTTCATAAGAACTCTGTGATCAGGCTTCTGCGAAAAGAGAGCTTCTTCCCTGGGAATCTCGTGCGAGCCTGCTGAATAGTAAAAAATATCGTTCACTTTCCTTCTTCACAGTAAATGAGCGATAAGCACAGGCCTATTCCTCGAATCCGCTAAATTTAATTTAAATTTGAACTTATGCTAAATCTCAAATTAAATTGCATCTGAGCTCGACATAAAAACATTTTAATAAGCAGCCAAAGGGTATTCTTGTCACTCTTCTTTGTGATGAATGACCGCTTTTACATTAAGATGAAGTTATTGAATTAGGATTAAGTTATTCGATATAGGTAACATTATGAGACTTTGATTCATTTACTACCCTTACGGAAATGTCTTATAGGAAACCTTTAGCTATTTTTTGTAGGAAACCTATTGACTTTCCTATAGGTTTTTGAAACACGAAAAACCCATAGGATCCTTTAGAATCCTATAGGATCCCTATATGGTCTTATAGGTCTCCTGACCTATAGGACTCGGGGAGGATATTTTGGGTTTCGAAATCCAGGCATTACGACGGAAAAGGCGACCAGGGTTAATAATGGCACAGCATTTCGGTGTAAATCAAAAACCGATTAGGGGTTTTTCCATGGTAGGGGAGACATGCATTATTAATACAGGTACTGCGGGGGTCTGCATTAATTTATGACACCTCCCCACGTGTCGCTGGCTTGCACATCTACTTCCTTTGGCAGAAAGAAGTGGTATTCTTCTCTCGACCTAAGGAAATAGAAGACAGAACCTGCGAGCACGTTTCTTTACTAAAACTCCATCTGGATAGAGCCTTCTCAGTTTCGTACGTGGCTTTCAAAAGGAATAAGGGCATATTTCTTCACGAGACTCCATGATTATATCTGGAAGATGGGGATGACAAATAAGGAACTGTCGAAGTTTATTGATTGCTACAATGAGGCAAGGCGAGACATTTGGGGACGTACAAAACTCTCTTGTGAGAGATGATTCCTTGGGTAAGGGGAGGGCACTTTTGTGCCCTTTGAGAAATGTGACAACCCAATACTTCCATCTTTTTATAGGGAACCCTACGGGTCCTTTACAGAGCCCTTTGGGTTCTATAGGGAACTCTATAGGTTCTATAGGGGACTCTATAGGTCCCGAACTGAACTCTATGGGGCATATATGAACCTATAGGATTCCTTTAGGTTCCTATAGGATTCTTATAGGAATCCTATAAGACATTTTCGTGAGGGTAGATTTCGCAGATTACCTCTCATGACTGGACATTCCAGCATTTACCACAACCGCTATGCGTTATTCAGTGACCTTCACTTGATTCGGCATCTCCAGGAAAGCGTGCGTGGGAGGAAATTTCTCGGCGGTAGTGCTGTCAGATTGCAGAGTGGTACGAATAGTTCTTGCAAGTGTGGGAAAAGAATGCTGAAAGAGAGATGGGAGGAAATGCAATTATTTTGCTGGTGATTAAAAAAAAATTACACAGGAATAGCTAACAAATCAGACTAAAGTGACTTCAAGAACTTATTACCGATCCCTCATATTACTCATAGTTCTCCCTTTCGACCTGGATTATTCTTCTGGTCTACATTGAAAAAATCCAAGATTTCCGTCAGGCATGCACGATGGGTCTTCCTGAACTCACAGCAATTAAGATCGTTGTGTATGGTTTGTTCACTTGTTCCGTCAGCGCGCCGTGATACATTCCGCCATGAAACCTGAAATATAGGAAAACCTATTTGTTTGGATATTGGATATTTAAATAAATATTTTGATAATTCGAAATAATCGACATTCCCCTTCCGAGAAGGCAGCGATTGTTTTGCACTACAATTTGGAATATTCGATATGCAGCTAATGTGAAATTCGAACGCACTTCCTGCTCACGCGAACAAAAACTCAAAAGGAGAAACGTGTTTGTTCCCTTTAAAAAGCACCTCCTTCTGTCACAAATTCCAATCGGTTGCAAGTCCCGTAAATTGCTTTCTTGGAAATCGCCCTTTCCTCATTCAGAAGTATTCTAGGGATGGACCCCTTGAAGAACCTCCTCTCACATGTATAGATATATCACATGACCTTCAGTCGAAACTCGCAGTCACAGCACGTACTTCTATTCCTCCTGTGTCGTAAGTGCCTGCAGCGAAATCGGATATTTATCTGCCGTTTATTTCAATGTCCGCGTTTTTTTTGCTCCGTTAGTTTCGAATTGATGAGTTTTTGTAGTTGGTCTGCTGGCTAGTCCTTTCTGCATGGGTGCACCGTAACAAAGAAAGGTTCGCGTTGGAACCGTTTCTGGGTATACGGTGAGACTTTCCTGGAACCAAGCGAATGGAGTTCAGCTTTTTCATTCTTGAAACTACCAGCATCTCAGTGTTGGACACGGAGAAATTCAATGCTATCAACCGAGTCATTCGCACGAACATTCCGACCTGTCAATATTAAGCTATGATAATGTCTAATTTTTCTATGCAACAGGAAACACGGACTCGTATTGAGTCCCTTTAGAAATTTTTCAAGAGCAATTCACTGATCCTCATTTATAAAAATATAATGTGGTTTTGGAAATAAGTCTGACATCATTAAAATGGTTTCTCGACCCTCCTAAACCGCTTTTAAGGCTTGCAACCATCTAAAATTCTAATCAGAGTCATATATTTTTTGACATTTTAGTAGGCACTTTCCTAAACAGGCTTGGCACGCCTAGATGTAAATATATTATGGTTTTTTGTGAGTCAGGGGTTGACATGCCATACATTCAGCAGCAACGGGAGGAGAAATGCGAGGGCGAGGGGAGAAGGGCGCTGGAGATGTTCCGCTTCAACCTGGAGAGGAAGGACTGGACCCTGGAGGTAGATTATGGCGACGACGGAATCACCGTCAAGACTGCGTTCGACCGAGAGGCGAATATACATATTCTCTTGACCGAGGTTATCATTGTTTCCATCTTTTCTCATTAGTCCTCCCGTCGTAGAAATTGAAACCCAAACTTCGAATTGCTTAATATTTTTAAATTTCAAGTTATTTCTTCGAAAAACGACCTACTTTCCCCATGTTTTCGTGCCCCGATTTCGGACAAGACACGTTTCCGATGTTATGAAGAATGGAGATATCATCTAAAGATATGAAGATCGTAAGTCCAGCTTCGCATCGCTTTTGTCACCATTAACTTGATCTACATATGGTAGAAGACGGTAACGATGTAAGGAAACCTTCAGATTACATGTAACTTCATCGCTGTGTTTTAAAAGATGTGAAGACTCATTAAAGATAAGTGCCCCATTATATTTTTTGTCCAATGCTAATATTTGTTTTTTTTCCAAGCTGTTTTCCCACGTTTTTTGCAGGCCTCTCTGGATTTCGAGTGTGACCAGATGATCCAAGAAATGCAAAACCATGCATGGGAAGCCACCGTCGACTGGTACTCCGAAATTAAAGAGTGCAAGATCGTTCAGGTTCGTTTCAGCTGAATCATTCCAGAACTGATGGCTCATCCGAGAAGTCAGTTGCGCGGATTTAGGCAATGTCCTTCCCCAAGTACAGTGAAGAAATTCAAATTTGGAATTTCATTACACCAGTGCATTAAGAAGATCAGGACATTTTTACCTCGTCGCTCTGAGACCTTAGTTCTTATATCTGTACCAGGATTTTTAGTGTCACTTTGGCAACAGCATGGCCGGTCCTGATATTCCAAGTCATCCTCAACCTGAGATATCCAAAGAATTACATGGAACTTTATTTGCGATCTCAGAATTTGCTTCTGAGATTGCGATACAATTTTAATTAGCGGGTTAATCATTTTCTTACGTAAGGCGGGAAGATGATCAGCAAGATCTGTAAGGGTAAGTGAAGGTTTGAGATGCAGTAGGAGGCTGTTAGAGGCTATTGCCTCGGAGTTAATTTTTGGTCGTAAACATTTGCTCCGATTAAAATTTAAACCAGTACTTGAAGAGCATCGACTCCACGACCCAATTCATGACATTGATTCGGAAATTTATTTTTGTAGTAACATTTGCTCGAAGGTAATCCAACGCTCTCGACTTTCGAAACGGAACCCGATGGCATTTCCCCAAATATTTCATTTTCCAACGATCCTATTTCTACCTTTCATGATGAATAGATTTATGTTGGCTTAAGGGGGAAATTGCTGGAAACTGTTTCGTAGAGACTAAGTTCATTTGTGGTGGTCGCTTTAGAACGGCAAATTACAATATACCAGATAGATCATCGATAGATCAGTATATTTGACAACTTTTATTTAGATTGCTTTAGGATGGAGATACGAGGTGGTTCCTCGGAATTTCTTTTTCGGATAATTGCATTCGATTTTTCCATTCCTCTTCCGGATTTATTACCATGAAAGCGGAATCGAAAGGGAGAAATGCATGGGACCAAGCCGATTTGGTCTAGTGCATTTCGCAGGCAATCGAGACGAGAAATTGCGATTGATTGATGAAAACACGTTTTGGTGAAGCTGACATTCGTCTCTCTGATCGACAGCGACTGACAGACACATGCTGGGTGATTTACCAAATGACGCAGCCGAAATTCGCTGGCCTCATCGCCAGTCGAGACGTAGTCTTCCTCCACCGGCTCGACAAAATCGGTGATACCTATTTCGCCTCCACGAGAACCACGGAGTGGCCGGGGCTGGAACCGAGGAAGGAGGTGGTCAGGTGAGGCAGGTTTCAGTGGACATTTCAAAGCACATTATTTCTTCCACTTGGGAGTGTACTATTCAGAATTCCCGATTGTGAACATTTGGAAAACTGCTTGTTTCTAATTTATTTTGGGGCGGCTAGACCACCTTTACATACTCGTATCATGGAGAACCGATCTGGGGCGGAGGGGGGGGGAGGGAAGGGTAGTTTGTAGTTTTAAGGTTTTAGGACATTTTACAGTCACATTTCATTTGGGTTTCAAATGATGGTCATTCATTGATATATTCATAGGTTGTAGAAAAACCCTTAACCCTTTCTGAACCGAAGTTCACATTTCCTGCAAATGTCCCTGAATTTTCAGTAGTTTCCAATATATTTTCTCACACCTTTTTAGTGAGCCATGTTTGTAACTTTTGTCTCAGGTTTCAAAGTGAATAAGTTGCATTAAATTTGAGGAAAGGTTTGGCACCGGATACTTACCAGTAGTGTTCGATATTATAAATTAATAGAGCCAGCCAGGCATTAGCAGTGATACTTGTGCTGCTGGTGAACTTGAATATCGTTTTGAATATGTATTTTCATAATAAAAACGATAGCAACATTTTAAAAAGGAAGGGTTAGAAAATTTTCATGCACTAACTTGTGTCGTGTATGCAAATTTTGAAGATACGAAATCACTCATCATGGATTCATCTTGAGCCCCCCGCCCCCCAATGTTAATAGATACTCTGGATTACCATGAATATTAAACCTGGTGTTGCCTTAAAACACCGTTTCAAGTATTCTCCCTTCCCTTTGGCTACACGAAGGTAAACAAGCACCACAACATATTTGTTATATTCACAAATGCTTGTCTCGTATTTCTCTGGCGAAATTAGAGTGGAAGTGCTCGAAGGAAGCGGGATGTCATTCTCACCCGATCCGAAGCAGAACGCGACGAGGACATTCACGCGCTGGGTCACATCAGGGGACATGAAGATCCCTTTCGCCCCAATGCCCATTCTCCTCAAGGCTTATGCGGAAGGATGCAGGCAGTACATCCTCAGCTTGCGGAAGTACTTGTCGGCCAGGCAACAGCTGAATCGTGAGGTGTTGTTGGATTCAGTAACCTAATTAGAATGAGGCTGTTAATTTCTTTCTTTTCCTCCAATTTTTTTTATTATTTCGAAATATATTCTCGTGCAATATGAGAAACCAGAAGAAATTTTTATTGAAATCTATAATACCTCCTTATCTCCTATAATACGTCACCTTAAGGCCGCAAAAAGCTATTGTTTTCTGATAACTTCGACATGAAAATCCAGGGAAGGCAGAACTGGAAACTTTGGAGCCCAGGTGTGCCCCCACCATTAGAGATAAAGATGATTTTCACCTTAAGGAACTATGCCTATTGCCTTGCCAGCTGGCCAGCTTGCCTAATAATAAAATAGGCAAGCAAACACCAGCGAACGTTGGGGATTACCTTCAGCAGGACTACGTTAAACACCATCCAATTCTCTCCGAATGCCCAAAGATCATTTAGAAGAGATATATGGACCTTTTAATTAAGAGCTCCTTTTCCCCCCATAGGAGTCTTCACTATCTTAAAAGACCCTTAAGTAAGGAATCTTTTAGCATTTGGGTCTTATTCAAATAGATTTCCCCCATCTTTCCCCCTCCGGCGGGACGTTAACGCCGAAGTGGGATACACCTGGGGTGCATGATTGAATTCGGATTAGCAATGCTGATCATAAATGTCACCTCCTATCGCTTGAATATCTTTCGAAAGAATTTTCTGCTACTGGCACGGAATCACAGCACTATTCCACCAATGAAATGAAGCCCATGTTATATACGTTCCTGACGCAATTTCTTCCTCACGGAAATTTTATCATGTGACAAGGAATGTCTGAGTCTTCCTAAAATGCGGAAAATGTGTCATGACAACGCAAGAGTCTTCTATCCTGGATGAGTCGACAGAACATCCACAGAAGAAATTTCCGATCCTTGCTAAGGGAAATCCCCTGTTCGGGACGCAAGCTCCTCCGTAAGGTTTATGTGAGAAGGGGCATACATCTCAAGGGAAAACGTGAGAGACCCAGCAAGATTGTCATTGTTTCCTGTTGCTTTTTCCCAGGAGGGTCATTCCTTCCCATTCCGTCCAGCCGCTTTCATGTGATTGAGCCGTTTTTTCTGCGGAGCAATAATTGACTGCAATAATTTATTTTATCGTTTTCAACGTCTGTATTTTATTGTGTCTAGAGAAATTCCCATGTCATTCTATTGAAAATCAGTGAATATTTTTAAATTAACACCCGAGTTAATGAAATTTTGCATACAGACTTACTATGCATCGAAACCGGGATATAATACATTTGAGCCTCATCGGGCCAGTCGGTCGAATGCTACAGGGTGGTAAAAAAGTAAAGGTCACCTTCTAACCTTTGATATTTATATCACCGTAATTCAAGAACCAATTATGCTAGAGTCTTTATGATAGCGTCAATTAACTCACAATTGAGTGAACAATTTAAAACTAGCATATCTATATCATTTGTGCAAAAAAAAATGTTTGGAATGTATCGCGACTTAACATTTTTATTTAACTTCTTGTCTCTGTAATCACGTTCATGCCAAGTTTCAGCTTTCCATGTTCATCATTTAAACCGATGCGAATAAATTATTTGAAAACATCTCCTTTTGAAATTTCTGCCCCGAGGGGCATTTACTTCCAAAGTCTGAATTTTTCCTGCATCATCCCAATAGGCAGTTATGTACCAAGTTTCATCTTTCCATACCAGCTCAATACACCAGGACAACGTTGGTCCCAAAAATATCCCAAAGGCATGGATCTAAAATTTAGAAATTTTCCTGAACTCATCGTCTCGTTAGGCACGTGCATGCCAGGTTTCAGCTTTCCATGTCTCTCCGTTTTACTAAAGCAAAAATAATGCTATGGAGGGGGAATGAGTAACGGGACAAGGAAGGTAAAAGAAGCCAATAGAAAACCAAGGAAAGCCAGGAATTGAACCCGGACCGCATGTTTGCCGGTCAGATATGCTACCACTACACCACCGAACTCGGGACATCCAGTTGACCCTCTGAATGCCATCTGAATGCCGTCACAATATATATATAAGAAAACGTTTCCCCCCCAAAATTTGCACATCCAGGGTATGTACCTCATAAGTCGAATTTTTTCTGAACTCTGCATCCCAAAAGGTACATGTGTACAAAGTTTCACATTTCTAACCTTTCTAGAACATGGCTAGAATTAGCGTCAGTCAGTCACGATCGTCCATATATATTAGATACCCTAGGTGCGAGAAATGTGATGGCGAGGCAGAGAGAGCACTGCAGAAGTAACGCTTCAACCTTGAGAAGAAGGACTGGATTCTTGAAAGGGACTGCAACGAGGAGGGAATCACCATCAAATTCATATATGATGAAGAAACAAAATGCCTATCTTCTTGGCAGAGGTTATCTCTTTCCATTTGCGTTTAACAACAGACCATTGCAGGCCAATCAGGATGTATTCCGTGAGCCCATTCGCCTTGTATAAGTTTCGCAATCATCCCACTTAAATACTCAAAGCGACAAATGCAAATTGCGAAGTCGTGTGTAGATTCCACAAATTTGTTGGTTATTATTAGAGATACTGTGCTGGACTCAAGCCTAGCTGCTCATTGACAGCATTTTTAGGTGGAGGAACATTTTCAGAAGAGCATGTGCGCCATGGAGTCCGATTTTTCATTTGAAAGGATGCATTTTATTGAACGCAAGCTCTACAATGCCATGCATATATTTAATGAAGAACACCAGCCTGAAAAGTTAGGTTGTTTAAATTATCTTTATTTAATATTATATTATTCAGTCACTCCAAATGAACTCAACCAGTCAGAGCTCTCGACGATCTGGAATTTCGTGATGGACATTCTCTGCAGTCACTCTAATGACTCCGTAAAAAATATACTCTATTGGATTTGCAGTTAGCGAGATTTATTCCCTTAAACTCTGGGGGGAAATGGGAAAATCCCACGGTTGGCAAAATTTTCATATCAGGATCCGTTCATCGTACGGAGGCGTGCAATAGTTTGAATCGGAGCTCTTCCATAGGTGAACCATTATATTTACACAACCTTGTAGTTAGATCGAGATTTCAAGAATATAGGTTTAAAAAAGGACAACTTTGTCCTTCAAATATCCCTTTGTGATAAGGGAAAAAGGAAAATCTCTCGCTACGGTAACTTGCACTCCTCTATCGGTTGCATCGATTTAGCAAGTTACTAGTTTTACTTTTCACCGTTGCATAGAGGAAAAATTGTCTTAAGGAAGGATTTTTTTTAGAGAAAAATGCCAAAAATGAGTGTGTATCTTTATGTTTCAGTCACTCGACAAAAAAAACTTTCTTTTTTGTGCAGTGCAGGGTGACCCTTTCGTCCTTTGACACTATGTTGAGTGCCGACTTCCATGTGCCTCTCTCTGTGTTTCGCTGAATCAAAAAAATATTTAAAGAAATGCAACTTTAAAAAAGGTGCCCTGATGGGTGTTACCAAAAAGAAAATATTTTTTTCTGAAATGTAGACTCAAGGAATTTCTTGCCTACCCAGTTTCAGATTCATAGGTTTCCCCTTTTCGGCGATGGGAAAATATATTTTGAATAGTTACCCACCCAAAAGCTGTGACCTAAGGGGACAAAGAAAAAAAGTTTAATATTTTCTGAACACATCAAGTCCGTTATGTGCGTGCCAGGTCCCACTTCTCTATTTCTACCCGCTTGGATGAAAAAATTATTTGAAAACGTTATCCCCAAGAAATATGATCCCAGAAGATGTCTTGGAAATTGGACATTTTCCCTGAACTCGGTGTCCTAATAGTCTTAGTCCATGCCAAGTTTCAGCTTTCCATGTCTCTCCGTTTGACTGAAGCAAATATATATTGATATATTCGAAAACATCTCCCTCAAATTGGGTTCCCCGAGGGGATGTACCTCCAAAGTCAAATATTTTCTGAACATCTCAATAGATACTCGTGTATCAAGTTTCAGATTTCTAAATTCTCTAGAACATGGTTAGAACGAGCATCGGTGAGTCACTCAGTCAGTCATTCAGTCACTCAGTCACGATCGTCTACATACATGTATATTTCATTCAAAAAGGTACTTCGTAGTCGAATCCACACTTTCAGAAATGTGAGGTCGTATGCAGGTCCCGTGGAGTTATGTGAAAGCAAGAAGAATTAGAAAATTACTATCCGTCAACCTTGAGAACCAAATATAAAAAAAGAAAAACACTTTTCAGCGGCATTTTTTCGCCATTGACTTTCCATTGAAGATTCAGATTCCATTGCAGCGAACGCGGTAAGATCAGAATATGCCGCAATGCTGCATCCTTGGATACTTATCAGGGTTATGGTTGAGATGAACGTGAGACCAAATTTAGGAAGTGGATTCCAGCAGTCTGTAATCGTTTTCTCAGTTCAGAAATTGCATTTTGCTCAATGTAGGACTTGTTGCAGAATATCGGTTAAAACTTCAGAACACTAGATCAGCATGAATTTTCTTAACATTCAAAGAAAAAGGGCTGACGTAATTCTCACCCAATTTGGGGAAATGCGACCATGCCGATCCTGAGATACAGCGCAGTTACTTTTGTACGGAATGTACATCATTGTACCTCTATATTGTATCAAGAACCTAACGGAGCAATGAGATATTTTCGCGCGAAATTCCAATGGAGCCATCTCCAGATTTCTAGACCCCTGTTGGAATCCCCATTCTGAATTTGGTCTCAAATTTCTCTTAGACATAACCCAGCAAATAACCGAAGACGCAGCCTCGGAGCATTCTCCCATCTCTTCGCATCCCCGTGCACTTAAAAAAGAAAATTGGAAAACTGAAGGTTCAAGGTGAAAAGAAATGCTTTCAAAAGAGTTTTCGATGATATGCTTCTCAAGGTTTGTGAATCGGAATGTGCAGCTATTCCGGCATTCACATACCTCCACGAGGCCTACAGATATGCTTGCATTTCCGAAAGCCTGGGACCACTTTGCGGCAGGTCCGGATGCACTAACTCATATGGAAAAAGGAGGGAAGAGTTGAAAGAAACTTGCCCTGCTTTCTTCTCCTATCGTGGCTGTGAGAAAACGGTTGCCAAGAAAAGGGTACCCAAACGAAATTCCTATGGATATGTATATGAAACTTGCTGAGCCACGCGCAAAAACGCTAGAAGTTACAATGTGGCAATTTCTAGATTTTATCATAAATACTTAATATCCTGAATGTGTATGGTCTAAAGACAAAGTTTTGAACTCCATCATAGAACAGTAGCTATAGAAATTTTGTCTCTTGACTTTCATTGAAGAACATGAAACATTTTTATAAATCTTAGTAATTGACTTTCAGAAATGTGTACAGGATTTTCTATCGGAACATGCTATTCAATGTATAAATGCCATCGTTGCCTGGGCAGCTGCCTTCTCAGGGTCCATGCTCTACCTTCACATTGACGTTTTGCAAGTGCCGCACTCTTAAAAAAGGCAAAATACAAATGTCGATTGGAAAAATACAGACTTGGGAAAGTATTCAATACGAACAAATTCATTGGAATGTTTGCCCTTGGCACTTGTTGATAGAGATGGCAAAAGCAAGACGGCTTGGATACTGTCACCCTTCGATCATGGGAAGCATTGTCAGGCCTTCCTCACCCTTTTGGTTTCTGATGACCATGACCTATTTTACCACGCTATAAAGTGAGGGGAGATTAAAGACTCATGGGAAGGACGCCAGTTGGAGTGAGGCTGTAGATAAATTCTACTGGAGAATAATATTTGCTCTCCCATACCCTAGACCACACTCTCGGCCCTATAATAGGTCTTCTCGCATCCTCTATTTCGCATGTTTATTTTTAGTTTTTGTTGAACAGTAAATGAATGATTTTGTCACGCATATAAAATGAAACTTCTAATGGGAATGGAGCAATAGCTAATAGTGGAAGTCAGGAAAAAATCTAAGAATATAAATCATGAACGTGACCCAAGCACGTGCAGGCATCTCGGTCAAAGGAATTCGAAGGAAGTTATTCTAAGAAAGAAAAATGACATAAATCAACTAAAAATATGTGGACATCGGAGGAGGCTTTGTTCTTTTGTCTCTTACTTCTACGCTGTGTAGGTCATCTCGTCATAATCCATCTCGGCACGCCATGTCCAGTAAGTCTGTCTCGTTCTTTCACGAATGAATAATTATTTTCATATAGTGTATACCCAGGATTTTTTTTGCAATTTTAGAATAATTCAAGGCATCGCTTAAATTCTCTTCATTTTTCGATGCTTCGAGACATGTAAAGTTGAAATCATGACCCCGACATCGTCAGGTGCTTCACAATTACCGACTCGAACATGATCCTGGGTAGACAAATTAAGCAAATGGGTCATTCAACGCCAAATCGACCAGCAAGTGAGCTCGACCATCTCGAATTACGACAAAAACTCGGCATGTACGTAGAAAAATCGGTTTAAAAGGATTATCTTTAAGCAATTTTTTATCTCTCCCGCACATTTCCAGATATATGCATTTTAATGTGACCTATTTTTCGATCCCAGCGCCCATTCGGACTGGAGTTGTGAAAATGTTTCTGCAATGACTATCCCTCTAATTAAGATATGATCTTCAATTTAGTGTCATTTTATTTGTGAAATTAACGTCTGAAAAAGTTATATTCAGGCATCATTCTTCTAAGCTGGGGCAAGGAGTTTCAATTGATCACATAGTTTGATTAGTACAATATCGACGCTTGCAACCTTGGGATTTTGTTGTTCCAATACGTCATTTAAAAGGTTATGATATCCCATTTCTGACAATGCCAAAATCGAAATTAGCACTCCATGGCTTGACGAGATATGCATATTTGTGTGCGCCAGTGGCACCGAAATTTTACTTGTTCGGACACTGACCGACTTCCGCGACCGATACCTGCACTTTCCACAAATGAAATCTGACTCGTCATATGTCAGGAAAAAGTTCCTGTTGTGCCTTTTATAACGGTGCCAGATTCAACTTTGACACTCAATGGCTTCATGAGACATAATCGTTTGACCGCATGGAATGTACATTTATAGTTACACCTGGGAATCATGAGAATGTAGCCCATTGTTATGTAGCTCCATGAGTAAAATTGTTGCTGCTTTTCATTTTGAGGGTTTATTAGCTTCCTAGCATTAATAATAGCAAGATATTATTGCGTGAACAAGTCAATTAACTCCCTAAATTAAAGTTGAATAAAAAGTTGATTTTGCAATAATAAACGAACTAGCGGCATATGGCCGCTCTTGCGGCCTTTTACCTGTAGATAAACTTTTTTGTCACTGCTGATCAACTGAGAATGGTCTTAGCCTGGTTCCCGCTTCCAAACTTTGATATTCAGTTCATGATGGAACATATATGCACGAAAGATATGCTGAGGCACAGCGTGCTACATCTGCCAATATGCGAAAATTAGAACCAAAATTAGTTCAACGTGAGTAAAGTATATAAAAATGGAAGGAACCATGCCATATCAAGAAACGGGACACACGTGGGAACTAAGCGTAAAATGTATATCATAATGAACGATATTAGTCCCGAAGAACGGACTTGAAATAAGAAGTGCTTCTTTAGAGACCACATCGTCAGTAAGGTGCCAGCATACGTTTTCCCCTGCTTCTGTCCATCGATAACCTGAATCCTCTGGGAATACCCTAAGCGAGCTCGCATGCAGACAACGTACAAATGCTACGCATGGATACTGCCTCCGTAAGTAGGAATCCGACTTGAGAAAATGTCTATACCTGAGGTGGGTATAGCTCCTAGCTCTCCTGATTTAACCCCCTGGACTACTACGTCTTGGGCGTCGTTGAGAGGGAGACCAACAAGCATGCCCATAATACCAAGGACTCGTTGAAGGCTGCCATCGGGGACATTATCACCTGATACAAGGATCACCTGATCAACGCATGTAGTCGTTTCAGAAGCCGCATCGAGGCCGTAATCGAGGTTGAAGGCGGTTTTATTGAATAGCCTTTTGTTATGTGTATGTAAGAACATGTGTACCAAATTCGATGAAAATATATTGGTTTTTCTTCTGAAAATTTTTGTTTTCCTCAAAGTCAAATGTTGTTCTCAAATAGCTGACGCACCCTGTAGTTATCTGCAAGTTTTCAAATGCCAATCTTGACTTTGGTAGCGGTAGAACAAGTATGAAGTATAATTTTTACTGAATATTTTAACTTGAAATTCATAGAGGTATAGTGTAAATGTTGATTGCCGAAATCGGTATGATTATTTAACCAAGTGGAATTTTGAGTACCACCACAGCAGTCATTTCTGATGAAGCAATTGAGTGCCACCCTTAAATTTGGTATTTTTAGAAAGAGAGTAGCAATAATTTTTCAATTATATATTGCAAGTCGGAATTAATGGGTGGAGTCTGCATCTTTCAATTAAAATGGCAATGGAATAAAGCTACAGGGTAATATTTTAATTATAGGGGGTGTTATTGTATAAACAGTTTTACAATTCCAATCTGAATGGGCGCTGGGAGAGAAAAATAGGTCACATTAAAATGCATAAATCTGGAGATCCGTGGGAAAGATAAGAAGACTCTCTGAAGTTAGTTTCCTTGAATCGCATTTACCGATTTACGTCAATATCCGAGATGGTAGTACTCACACGATGGTCGATTTGGCGTGGGATGATCTAGGTACAAGACGCGCTTACGTTAGCAAGATCGCCCAAAATAGACTAACCTTTGTTCCCCTCATTTCCTTCTGCTTCACCCCATTGAGACGATTCCAACCAAAGTTGCATTTTGCAAGAATCTTATCAATTTCGAAATTAATGGAGTTAATCAGTCAAGAGGTTCAGGAAAGACTAAGAACTACTGAGTCTTTGGCGGTAAATTTTCCGTTATAATAGGTATTCCCCTGTTGGAAGGTGAACATAGCGTTTTTAACAGAAAATAAACGGTTACCGTGAAAAAATGTATGCCGATACGAACGAATTCATTCTAATAAAAAAAACTGTACGAACTAATATATTTCCGGAATGCGGATGATGACTCCCTTTAGCAAGATGATTCTCCCTCCTATCTAGCTTCAAAGATTCAATACCATTCCGAAACAATATTCGTTCATATTTATTTTCAGGGAAGGGGACTCAAAGATGAACACGCCATTCGCGCTCGAATTCATCCTAAAGACGATAAATTTCCTGCACAACGTCACCATTTTATGGCACCAAGATCTTTGGCCTATCGAGTCGGTCGTCGAACAGGTAAAATACCCAAAATTCATTTTGCTGCCTTCGATATTGATGAGGAAAAAATTAAGTTGAAGCATCATGAATTTTGAACTCGCTTGGACGCATGGAACTGTTTTATTCTCACCAAATCTCATTTGCTGTCATGTGTACTTCTGCTTCAGTATTTCATGTCCTCTTCTATAATACCTAGGTCAGGTCGGGAGTGCTTGTGTTCTAGCTTTGGGCACGATTACAGAGACTCCCAACTAGAGTGGCTTGTCTTGGTGTCTTCACTTTGGCCTATTGACGTTATAAAGAATGCTGACAGAATTCATGCGTTTTTAAACCAAATTTTTTTTCAATGTTCTTTCAATGCGCTTCACTTAAGTTCTTTTTTCAATGTTCTGCGATACTCGTCCATTCGACGAAAGCGAAACTTCGAATACTGGAACCTCTATAAGTCAGCGGTCCTTTAAGAATACCCGTTCTCCAATGGGAGTAGCATAGTTATTATGCGTAAAAGACCCTTTATTCCGTTAAAAGAGGTTCATGGATTCGGGTCTTCATTTTTCAGCTAAATGCACATACCCTCGTATATTGTTCGCTGGCCAATCCTTTTCGCGAGCAATTCGTTCATCAGCAGGCTAGACGTCACCAGGGTACAATCTTCGATAGAGTTGCATATTTCTTTTATTTCATGTAGCCTGGATACGAGAAATGCGAGGGCGAAGGGGAGCGGGCGCTGGCAAAGTTACGCTTCAACCTGGAGAGGAATGACTGGACTCTGGAATGGGATTACGCCGAGGAGGGAATCACCGTCAAATCCGCGTATGATCGAGAGACGAACATACTCATCCTCTTGGGAGAGGTTATGTCTTTTCTATCAGCTTTTAATAGACTGTCGCCGGCCAATCATTATGTGCTACGTGTGTACATGCGCCTTGCAGGAGTTCCGCAAGCGTCACGACCCACATGAATACTCAACGTGACTATTGCAGTCGTGTGTGTAACTTAGGTTCGAAACCGTTGGTATAAAAATTTTTTGATCCGAGTGGTGGACGCAGGTCTAGTTAGTCATTGACTGAAGATTCAGTTGAAGGAAATTATATATTTCAAGATTTTGCGGAGGCTAATCTTAAACGCAGCTCCTTGGATATGGAAGTATGGAAATGGGAGAAAGCACGTCTTCATGATGAAATACGTGAAACTTTTGATGGCAATGGAGTTCTCGTCGATCCTGGAAGCATCAGAAAAAATCTAAGATAAACAATTCCGTTCGAACATGACACAACCACGTACAGGCATCTCGGCCAAGGGAATGTGAATAAGGTTAATCAAAGATTTAAAAATAGTCATGAATCTGCTTTTAAAAATGTGGATGCCGGAAAAGACATTATTTGTCTTTTACTTCTACGCCGTCATCGCGTCACAATCCGTCTCGACGCGCCAAGTCCAATAAGACCGGTTCTTTCCTTCACGGTGCAATAATAATTCATTTTACAGTGTATAATAATGATTTTTTTTGCAATTTTAGAATAATTCAAGGCATCGCTTAAATTCTCTTCATTTTTCAATGATTCAACACATGTAAAGATGAAAGAATCATGACCCCGACATCATAGAATGCGTCACAATGACCGACTCGAACATGACCCTGGGTAGAAGAATTAAGCAAATAGGTCATTCCACGACAAATCGACCAGCGTGTGAGCCCGACCTTCTCGGATTATCTCAAAACTCGGCATACTCATAGAGCAATCGATTCAAAGAGATTAACTTCAACTTATTTTTTCTCTCTCCTACAGTTTTCCAGATTTATATGCATTTTAACATGACCTATTTTTCGCTCCCAGCGCCCATTCGGGGTATATTTGTGAAATTGTTTCTGGAATAACTTCCACTCTAACGTCATTCAAATAATACGTCATTCAAAAGGGGATGGTATCTCATTCCTGACGATGCAAAATTCGAGATTAGCACTCAATGGCTTGACGAGATATGAATATTATGGTATTCGGTTAGAGCGAATTTTAACTATCTACATAAATGTAAACTACTGTACAATACCATATATATAATTTTTACTATGAAAACATTATACAGGGTGGCCCGAAAGTAGGTATGCAGTATAGTTTTATTTGCATTTTATTACATTGTTTATTACATTTACATTTGACTAACACTGTTTAATCTCGTAAGTGCTCGAAATGTCTTCCATCAACGTTGACTCAAGTTCGCTGCCATCATTCACAATATCTGTAAAGAAAAAAAAAAGAAAAAATTAAACAACTGCATACCTACTTTTGGGCCACCCTGTATTCCTCGTAAACCTACTTTTACGGTGCAATAAAAGAATAATAGGGAATTAATATAATTTCCAGACTAGATTATATGAGATTCATATGCTAATATCAGGTGATTATAAACTCCTTGGTTCCCTAAGCTGGAACATACTCGTAAGTCAATTTGGCCCAGTGTGATACAATGACCCTTGGTGATCCACAGCGGTTTGCATCGTGTTATTCAGTGGTTCCCAGACTCCTTTGAGTCGCGACCCTCTTGCTGATGTGCAAAACATTTCGTGACCCACCAGAATCCAGAACGAGGTATTTTCAAAGTTATTATGACGTGAAGAAAACTCATCGACCTTTTCAGCAGGGCATGTTTTATCTTAAGCGGATGCGAATGTTGTGAATTTTTTTTTTCGCTCGGAAAATGTACGCGCCCACCTTGATGCCTCTCGTGACTCACAGTTTAGGATCCACTGGTGCGAAGTTTTTCCCTTCGAAGCATTTTAAGCTAGAGCCTTTTTCCTGGAATCGGGAACAATGAATGACGCTTTTGCGATTCTTCGAACTGCGACTCCATTAAATACAATGCACGACATTTTAAATCGTGGAATACATACATATAAAATATTTGCAACCGGTGAAGATGTACGAAACTCAAATTTCACCAGTACGAAAGCGTCATATATGTCACTCCGAATTGTCCATCCTCTTTGCAGGCCACTCTGGATTTCGAAGCCGAATGGGTGTACGCAGATCTTCGACACCATACCCTGGAAGCCACCGCCGACTGGTTCACTGATGTCAAAGAATTTAACATCGTTAAGGTTCGTCTCATCCAAAGCATTCAGGAAGCCTGCGCATGCAGGATTATGGAAGTCATTTGCGCATTATCACCCTGGTCAATGATATGTTACGACTTGCGAGGAGATGTTTGGTTTTGTTTAATAGCTAGGTGCCATCAAACCAATCTTTGTGGCTCGGTGTCACCTAGCTCTTCAACCAGAAACACGTTCAGAACTGGAAACTATCAAGTGTCCACTCCCACGAGTGCATACTAATATAGCATCCATTCTATCAATATATTGACGTCACTAAGTAGAACTGAGAGATCCACATTGTATTGCCTAGTTACAAGCAGACTCGAATAAGCAGGCCTCATATACTTCGTACCTTGGTGGTTTACTTATGTTTTACCCAACTTGATCAATATATTCATTTCCACCTGCCATTACATTCGAAACATTTCTTCTTCCATTTCACCATTTTTTCACGTCCCCGCCATGAAATATCCGGCATTACCTGAGACGAATTTCAAATGCAATGCTACGTTCAGTTCCCGTTTCGGTTCATGTAAAGTAGACATCATGACGCTTAAGGTATCCAGGTCGTTCTGAATCCCACGGGACATTTGGACATTGATACATCCTTATATGTTGTCTCGCCGAAACACACCAGATAGAAGAAGCTTAGAGATGATAACTGCTTGACAGCCTCGTACTGCTGATGTGATGCTCAAAATGAATCCACAAAGCTGACCTTTCATCTCAATCGTCAGTTCGTGTCCATGAACGAATATCCATACGAACCAAAATGTCTAGTTATGTGAAACGACACCAAATCAGGTCTAAACTAATTTGAATATATTGAGTGCAGGGCATTTCCGTGGAGATGCCGATACGTGTCTTGACGTGTTCAGATGTAGATACGTGCTCCTTCCTCGACAGCGATTCACAGACACATGCTGGGTGGTGTATGAAGTGTTTTTTCCCAAACTTGGAGGTCTAATCGCCAGTCGGGACGTAGTCATCATTTCTAACGCCCGCAAGATCGACGATACATGGTATCTTTCTGTGAGCAGCACGGAGTGGTCAGGCCTCCCACCCAGAAGTGACATGGTCAGGTGAGAAAATTCCAGAAAAGCAATTTTCGCTCTACTCCGTATTCATATTACTTTTTTAAATATATTTTAATGGGATGTTCATGGAGAAAAAAGTTATTCAACACCTCATCGTTGCGGCCGCAATTAAACATTTCAATGCACGAAAATGCTTAAAGTGCAAATTTTTATTAGTGTTTCATTCCTAGCTATTATTTAAAGCATTGAAGTTTCCTGTCATATCAGACCCAATGAACGAAAAAAGTACAAGACATATTTGTGATATCATTTTACGTGTGCAGAAAAATTATATATAGCTGGGCGAAATATTGTTTAATAGGTGCACTTATTTCGATTGGATTCACTTTCCATTATGAGCACAACTTATCTGGAGGCAATGGCCCCACCTTCTCCAAACATATCTAATACCATAGGTAGTGACTGACCGACGCTAATTCTAACCATATTCTAGACATGATGATAGGCTGAAACTTGGTCCACACACAACTGTTAGATTGTTGACTCCAGAAAAATGCCAACTTTGGGGGTACGTGCCCTGCGAGGCGCGTTCCGGGGGGTTTCATTTTGCAAGCCTAGGTCTAATCCACAGACGGACGCTTAGGAATATATTATTCTCAGGCGCACTCTTCCTTCAACAAAACTGAAGGAACGTGAATACCTGTTAGGTTGCCGACTCCAGAGAAAGTTCAACTTTTGTTGGAGAATGTCCCACATTTAGGGTACATGCCCTCTGAGCACATTTCGGGGAATGGGGGGGGGGGTAGCTGATTTCCCATCCCTAGACCCAACCCACAGACGAATGCTCAGGCTAGTAGCACTCTCATGGATTTTCTTGCCTCAGGGAAGCGGGAAGGAAAACTAATAGATGTTTCATTCCGTGCTACAGATGAAGTTCGACATAGAAGGTACGTTCCCAGAGGGGACCGAGCTACCAGGCCTATGTGTTACGCTTGGATAGACGCTTCGTCTTACACCAATCTTGTCGGACCCATCCTCATCGAGGAACTTTTCAGCCCATATGACCGAGAATCCTGCCGTCTTACCCCGAGGCGTGAGACCTTCAACATATAATGCTGGGTCAAAGGGGAAGGGAACGACACTAGTAGACGCGTACGCTTGCAGATGCTAATAGGTTCTGTATATTTTTCTAGCAGGAAACTGTAGGAAGATTTTCCATCTACATTTGGATTTAGAGTAGCTATGTCTAATCCACTTAGGGACGCTTAAGCCTATGCGATTTCTATATGCATACTACAGTGAAACGGGAAGGGCTATGGACTGTATTTACGGAATTACATATTTCATGAGAACTGTAAGGAACCTTAAGATTAATTTGAAATTGGTACTTCCGAAGAGGCCTTGAGCCTAAATAGGTTAACTTGGAGTGATGTCGCCCTTCATGTGAAATCCCCCTAACAGACTCAATAAATAATTGGAACGAATTAAAAAAAAGTTCTATCAAAGAGTACATGCGATTGTCGAAATATGTATACCTTTCCATTGATTCGGTTCTAACAAAAATGCAGGATACATCGATGTCTTGAAAGTATGAATACTTACTATTTTGGTGATTAAAAACTAGATTAAATATTATTCTCCTATGGTTGAAAATGTGACTTAAAACTTGGCAAACAATCCCCAGATGAGTCATCCTCAAAAGTGGACTCTTAACGTTAACTTTAAGCCGAAAACAAGAGAAAGATAATTTAGCACGAGCGGTTAATCGGAGGCAAAAGAGAGGGTCCTGGCCTCACTCCACACGCAGGACAAGCCGTCTAAGGAGACGACTGATGACAAACAATGAAACGGTGTTCAAAACAATAAGGACAACAGGTATTTAATTACAGTTAAATGAAGAAAGAAAGCAAATATCACAGATGGAGGAGTTGAGGAGGTCTTGCGTAGTGAAAATGTAGCAAAGTTCCACACAGCGGAAAGAGCCGGACGTAGACTGTCGAGGAGAACCCAGACAAGAGATCGCAGGCACGGCTGACTGGGACGAACTCCCACCACGGACGACACAAGACAGAAGACGAAAGACGACGTGGTCGGAAGGGGGAGGTCACACCCCCAGAAATAGAATGGAGGGCTATGCGCGCCCAAGCCTGACATGGGCAGAACCCATGCAGGGCCACGAACAAAATAATGTCCCGTGGGAGCCACAAAGTTCTATTAAGATTATATTCGAATTTTAATAATTTTACTCATACGACAAAGGAATTGGTGTATTTCGAGGAAATCCTTAAAAGGAAGGGAAATACTAATTTATTTTTGGTGGGAAGTGTAATTTCTTGTCAATGCAAGTTTGAACTGAAACTTGGTTTCACATATGTATTAGACAATAGCCGGTCTAACTGAAATAATGCTTTTAACGAGGAACTTACCACTCAACAAGGAGAGGCCCATTTGTTTTAGTTTAATTAATTGGACGTTTTCTATCATTTGTTTGCTGATTTGAACCAGAACCTCTGGTTATAAAAATGTATATGTACATATTCTCCGAAAATGGAAGTAGTACTTTTCTGAGGCAAAAAAAAACATTAATGATATCATTAAGACATTGCAAACAAGTGTCACAACATGTTGATGAAACGTTAAATCTAGTTGATGTCAAAAAATGTAATGCAGAATTGCACGTTTTGAGCAATACTCATCGCAGTGAACTATTTCTGCAGGAGCTCAAGAAATGAGCCCTTTTCAGGAGCCTTCTGGAATTTTTTTTTTTCTCGGCGAATGCATTCAAGCTAACATCCTGGTAACGGGGAAGGACTTTTTGGTCCAATAAGTTGGTTTGCGACATGCCACCACTGAACTTTGAACATGGAAAAACCCAAAATATGACAAATTTACCGTTTCAAGATTTGTCTATCGGACCGAAATATCTAGAAACGGAACTCCTCAATAAGTGAAAATATCACCTCATATCTCGTTGGCGGTTGAATGACATTTCAAGAAGCATGGCGGTCGGTATCTCGCTAACAGCACATCCTATGTGGATCACTTTATTGGGCTGTTTGAAGGCAGTTAGTTAGAGTTAGTTCCCTGAGAATGAACAAAGTTTTATCCAAGATCGCTAGGCGACATTAAATGCTATTATTAGTTTAGTTCGAATGTAAAGATTCTAGTCACCTGTCATAGAAGGGGCACCAACCTGTTCCTACTGTAACGTATGCGATCTTTGATTTATCTGACTCGGGCGAAATCAGGGGAGAGATGTGCCAAGGAAGCGGGTGGTCATTGTCGCCCGATCGGGAACACCAAACGACGAAGACCCGGATTCGTATGGTCAGCTCTCNCAAACGACGAAGACCCGGATTCGTATGGTCAGCTCTCTGGACATGAAGATCTCGCTCGTCCCCTCCGCCATCCTCCAAAAGGTGTACACAGCTATATCCAAGAACTACATCGCCGGCATGCGGAAGTACCTGTCGGGCAGGCACCAACTCCAAGTCTTGAAGAACTGACCCCACGCGAAGGAGTGGAAGGGCACCATCTTTCCCTTCATCTGATTTTTAAAGCGGTGGATAAATCTGGGCACTTCAGAACTCTCGATGTAATGGCCCAAAAGCACCACAGCAAAATTCTAGAAAGTTTTTTCATTCACAGTGCATTCTTCCATGCGTGGAAAATTAATATATTTGAATGGATTTGAAGATGAGTAGCATGTAATTACTTCCATGTGTGCAGAGGCCCTGGACGAAAAATACTTAATGTTCCTACGTTTTACATACCAATATATTTTTCCTTTCATATTATATTCATTTTAAAAAAAGCCCATCCATGGTGACGATTTCATCTCATGTTTTGGCATTGCTTAGTAAATGATAATTGATTGGAGTGTCTTTTCCTGTGGTAGTGTTCATGAGTGTCATGAAGATGACGGAAGATTTTACTTTTCTTGATAAGAACGACAGTCACAACTATAGGATTAACAGGAGACCGATATTCGAGAGACACAGACAAAAGACAAATTATAATTACACAAGTCCGAGGATTTTCCTTCTCCCCAGTCAAGAGTTCTGATTTGTCAACGGTCTGCTCATTATTTTAGTAATCAGCTCAGATGAAGTTCGACATAGAAGGTACGTTCCCAGAGGGGACCGAGCTACCAGGCCTATGTGTTACGCTTGGATAGACGCTTCGTCTTACACCAATCTTGTCGGACCCATCCTCATCGAGGAACTTTTCAGCCCATATGACCGAGAATCCTGCCGTCTTACCCCGAGGCGTGAGACCTTCAACATATAATGCTGGGTCAAAGGGGAAGGGAACGACACGAGTAGACGCGTACGCTTGCAGATGCTAATAGGTTCTGTATATTTTTCTAGCAGAAAACTAGGAAGATTTTCCATCTACATTTGGATTTAGAGTAGCTATGTCTAATCCACTTAGGGACGCTTAAGCCCATGCGATTTCTATATGCATACTACAGTGAAACGGGAAGGGCTATGCACTGTATTTTCGGAATGACATATTTCATGAGAACTGTAAGGAACCTTAAGATTAATTTGAAATTGGTACTTCCGAAGAGGCCTTGAGCCTAAATAGGTTAACTTGGAGTGATGTCGCCCTTCATGTGAAATCTCCATAACAGACTCAATAAATAATTGGAACGAATTAAAAAAAAAGTTCTATCAAAGAGTACACGCGATTGTCGAAATATGTATACCTTTCCATTGATTCGGTTCTAACAAAAGTTCAGGATACATCGATGTCTTGAAAGTATGAATACTTACTATTTTGGTGATTAAAAACTAGATTAAATATTATTCTCCTATGGTTGAAAATGTGACTTAAAACTTGGCAAACAATCCCCAGATGAGTCACCTAAATGTCATCAGAATCGACGTCATTCAGTCTTAATAAAAATTCACCACATATGATGGCATTGGTTCTTTTTTGGCCAACCTTATATATCATGTATGGTATGAGTCATATATAGGCTATATCCCTAAATTGCAGTGCGTTCAGATCATATGGCAGAAACATTCAGCAAACATGAGGCAGCACAGTCAATCAACATGGTTGCACGTCTTGTCCTGGACTGGAATAATTATTCATGAATTTCGTCAATGTGTCGTGTGGAGGGCCTCAAAAGTGGACTCTTAACGTTAACTTTAAGCCGAAAACAAGAGAAAGATAATTTAGCACGAGCGGTTAATCGGAGGCAAAAGAGAGGGTCCTGGCCTCACTCCACACGCAGGACAAGCCGTCTAGGGAGACGACTGATGACAAACAACGAAACGGTGTTCAAAACAATAAGGACAACAGGTATTTAATTACAGTTAAATGCAGAAACAAAGCAAATATCACAGATGGAGGAGTTGAGGAGGTCTTGCGTAGTGAAAATGTAGCAAAGTTCCACACAGCGGAAAGAGCCGGACGTAGACTGTCGAGGAGAACCCAGTCAAGAGATCGCAGGCACGGCTGACGAGGGCTGACTGGAATGAACTCCCACCACGGACAACACGAGACAGAAGACGAAAGACGGCGTGACCGGAAAGGGGAGGTCACACCCCCAGAAATACAATGGAGGGCTATGCGGACCCAACCCTGACATGGGCAGAACCCATGCAGGGCCACGAACAAAATAATGTCCCGTGGGAGCCACAAAGTTCTATTAAGGTTATATTCGAATTTTAATAATTTTACTCATACGACAAAGGAATTGGTGTATTTCGAGGAAATCCTTAAAAGGAAGGGAAATACTAATTTGTTTTTGGTGGGAAGTGTAATTTCTTGTCAATGCAAGTTTGAACTGAAACTTGGTTTCACATATGTATTAGACAATAGCCGGTCTAACTGAAATAATGCTTTTAACGAGGAACTTACCACTCAACGAGGAGAGGCCCATTTGTTTTAGTTTTCTATCATTTGTTTGCTGATTTGAACCGGAACCTCTGGTTATAAAAATGTATATGTACATATTCTCCGAAAATGGAAGTAGTACTTTTCTGAGGCAAAATTACAAAAAAAAACATTTATGATATCATTAAGACATTGCAAACAAGTGTCACAACATGTTGATGAAACGTTAAATCTAGTTGATGTCAAAAAAATGTAATGCAGAATTGCACGTTTTGAGCAATACTCATCGCAGTGAACTATTTCTGCAGGAGCTCAAGAAATGAGCCTTTTTTAGGAGCCTTCTGGAATTTTTTTATTTCTCGGCGATTGCATTCAAGCTAACATCCTGGTAACGGGGAAGGACTTTTCGGTCCAATAAGTTGGTTTGCGACATGCCACCACTGAACTTTGAACATGGAAAAACCCAAAATATGACAAATTCACCGTTTCAAGATCTGTCTATCGGACCGAAATATCTAGAAACGGAACTCGTCAATAAGTGAAAATGTTACCTCATATCTCGTTGGCGGTTGAATGACATTTCAAGAAGCATGGCGGTCGGTATCTCGCTAACAGCACATCCTATGTGGTTCACTTTATTGGGCTGTTTGAAGGCAGTTAGTTAGAGTTAGTTAGTTCCCTGAGAATGAACAAAGTTTTATCCAAGATCGCTAGGCGACATTAAATGTTATTATTAGTTTAGTTCGAATGTAAAGATTCTAGTCACCTGTCATAGAAGGGACACCAACCTGTTCCTACTGTAACTTATGCGATCTTTGATTTATCTGACTCGGGCGAAATCAGGGGAGAGATGTGCCAAGGAAGCGGGTGGTCATTGTCGCCCGATCGGGAACACCAAACGACGAAGACCCGGATTCGTATGGTCAGCTCTCTTATGCGATCTTTGATTTATCTGACTCGGGCGAAATCAGGGGAGAGATGTGCCAAGGAAGCGGGTGGTCATTGTCGCCCGATCGGGAACACCAAACGACGAAGACCCGGATTCGTATGGTCAGCTCTCTGGACATGAAGATCTCGCTCGTCCCCTCCGCCATCCTCCAAAAGGTGTACACAGCTATATCCAAGAACTACATCGCCGGCATGCGGAAGTACCTGTCGGGCAGGCACCAGCTCCAAGTCTTGAAGAACTGACCCCACGCGAAGGAGTGGAAGGGCACCATCTTTCCCTCCATCTGATTTTTAAAGCGGTGGATAAATCTAGGCACTTCAGAACTCTCGATGTAATGGCCCAAAAGCACCACAGCAAAATTCTAGAAAGCTTTTTCATTCACAGTGCATTCTTCCATGCGTGGAAAATTAATATATTTGAATGGATTTGAAGATGAGTAGCATGTAATTACTTCCATGTGTGCAGAGCCCCTGGACGAAAAATACTTAATGTTCCTACGTTTTACATACCAATATATTTTTCCTTTCATATTATATTCATTTTAAAAAAAGCCCATCCATGGTGACGATTTCATCTCATGTTTTGGCATTGCTAAGTAAATGATAATTGATTGGAGTGTCTCTTCCTGTGGTAGTGTTCATGAGTGTCATGAAGATGACGGAAGATTTTACTTTTCTTGATAAGAACGACAGTCACAACTACAGGATTAGCAGGAGACCGATATTCGAGAGACACAGACAAAAGACAAATTATAATTACACAAGTCCGAGGATTTTCCTTCTCCCCAGTCAAGAGTTCTGATTTGTCAACGGTCTGCTCATTATTTTGGTAATCAGCTCANCAGGAGACCGATATTCGAGAGACACAGACAAAAGACAAATTATAATTACACAAGTCCGAGGATTTTCCTTCTCCCCAGTCAAGAGTTCTGATTTGTCAACGGTCTGCTCATTATTTTGGTAATCAGCTCATAATCGGCAAGGAAGCACGTCAGCCTATTCAAAATGTGCCCCTAGTTGCCCTCGTCCCTTCACTGAGTAAAGTTTAGCAATAGCTGTATGAAAGTAATTGGGGAGAACATGCAAGGCTGTTACTACTTAGTATTTTTCTACCGTCCTTTCTGTCAATGCGATTGGTTTTTCCAAGGGTTTTGACAGCGTTCTATCACCACTACAATAGCAATAGGGGAATTGGGTTTGTGCGAAGGGCCTAGAACGGAACGGCCCCCCGATTTTTTCACTCATAGATCTTCGGGAATGCCAGTCGAATTACTCAGGAATACATTTCATAAGAGGTAAGCGAACTTCAGGTAAATCTGCCCCTAAGCTTCTGGGGAAAAAAATGCAGGGTATCCATAAAGTTACGTCCCCATTTCAAAAGGAAATTCTTCATCATGCAGTGGCCTGAAAAATGTCATATTCGGCATTAATTATGTACAGTCAATGGGATTTATGATAGCAGTAGTGGATTTAATAACTACATTGAGATGCTGGACCTACACCTATTTCACGGATCCGTTATAGGTCTGTATTATTTTCACATTCCCGCCCATCAGACTGACAGCGTAGCGGCCGCAGGCAGCAAGTTTATTATATATAGTAGTATTTTCCACTAGCCGACCCGTGGAAGACTTCTTTTCTTTGTCCAGAATTTCCAAGCTTATTCAGCCTCCCTAACACTCGGTGACCCTCTCATCTCGATAAGCAGCAGCGCCTCTTTCCCATC
>CAJPEV010003658.1:0-28963 GCA_905338385.1 Darwinula stevensoni | reverse complement strand
TCACCGAAAAGAGCGGAAAAAGCGCGCGATTGCCTTCCGCGAACGTGTTTCCCCTTTTCGTCGATGCACCGTTGTGACTTCATTTTTCGCCTTTAGTACTTGAGTACTGAAGGACTTGGATATTATTCTTGGTTTGAGGATGAATGAAAGGTATCGCTATTTCTTATGGCTTTTCTTTCAATGTTTATCGGATGATATATATAAAATATAATAATATTTAAATATAATAATGATAATAAAAAAAATATGAAAGTTTCGAATTTATTTTCGCAATTTGGGAAACCCACGCCAAATTGTGATTTAAAAAAAATTGCGATCTGTTTTTTGCCGACGTATATCCTTCGAGTCTCATTTTATCACGTTCGTAATGATAAAATGAATAATTTTGATGATAAAATAAATATAGCAAATGAATCCCAAATACCTATGAGGATTTTAGCTGTGCGAAAATGCCGCGGTGGTTGTGCGAAATGTATTGGCAAATTGCACGAGATGCGATGTCGATGTGAAATTACGAGCCACGCGATAATGAGAGAACCGCAGAACCAGCGGCTTCGGCGCGAGGGTGAAAATTAAAATGCATTTGCCAAGTCGGCGACGGTGAGGCGAATTGCAGAAGCGATGGAAAATCGGCAGGAAGGCGAGTCGAGACTTCTTTTGCTCTAGAATCCCTAAAGGCCATTTATGATGAATCTCGTCGCCGCTCTGTAGAATTTGTTTTTGTCCAGTGAAAGCGGGAAAAAGAAGGACCATTCTTCGAAAGGCGGTCCAATACAGGAATTCGACCATTCGACCTTTGCTTGACCTTGACCTTGAAAACGGTAATCAGCAATTCTGGGCTTAAGCTAAAGGCCCAGAAGTCGCATTTAGCCAGGTCAGGAGAGAGTCGGGCGGGTGGTGAAGAAGAGAGAACGCGCCCTGCTGTCTGTGACCTTTGCCCTTGAAGGTCAGCATGGTCACGGTGAAGCAGCATCTGTCACGTCCTCGTCTCGAGAACTGACGGCGAACGTCATCTGACTTCGAAAGTTTAAAAAAAAACTTGAAACTCATCTGAAAGCCAGATCATGTTCGACAGCATATTTTTCACTGCGAAGAAGGATGTCCAAAGCGTGTCACTTTGAGGCATTTGGATCAAAAATCTCCAGGATCCTCGTAAATTATATAATTAACAATGACCTTTCTAGCTTTGTTACCCTTGGCCCTTGGAAGGATCGAGCCACATCCTCGGTTCTCTTCCAAGCCATCTGCATTTCTTATCCTCCTGGCAAAACAAATCAAAGGAGCAATTACAAATTATAAATAATTTTGTAATTTATAATTTGTAATTATGAATAATTTATAATTTGTAATTATAAATAATTTATAATTTGTAATTATAAATAATTTATAATTTGTAATTATAAATAATTTATAATTTGTAATTATGAATAATTTATAATTACAAATTATAAATAATTTTGTAATTTGTAATTATAATTTATAATTACAAATTATAAATAATTTTGTAATTTGTAATTATAAATTATTTATAATTACAAATTATAAATAATTTTGTATTTATAATTTGTAATTATAAATAATTCATAATACAAATTATAAATAATTTTTAATTAGCACACCCTCGCGATGAACATCTATCAAATCCTGATGGATTTTTTTGCTTGGTGTTCAAGCTTCCGAGAGCAGCGAGATCATCCCCTCAGCTTTGAAATCCACTGAAAAATTGACCAGGGAAAAAAAACCAGGTGGCGCATAAAATAAACTCGCCGAGATTTTTGTGATTGATTGCTTGATTGATTGATTGATTGATCCTCAATTTCCAGATGAGGCAGAGGCATACAAATCCAACTACGTATGTATCACTCTCTCCTCTCAGTTCCGTGAAAACCATGCATTTCTTGGTATCAGATTTACTATCATTTCTTGCTAAAAGGTGAGTCGAATGATCCAAGATTGATTTCTCCATTGCTCTGCAGAGAGCCAGCATTCAACAGGCCTGGAATTGAACAAAGGAAGACCCATTTCGATGAGGGGAGGTGTGATGTGAAAAGCTTCGAGGTGCCTTTGTCGAACAGCTGCTTTGGGTTTGCTCTGGTAGCTGCAGGGTGGTGCGTAAATACCTCCGGGGTTGTAAGAAGAAATAAAAGACTCATGACAAATGATTTCATACTGATATCTGTTCCCATGGCACCCTGGGCATGTGGGAATTCTAGGACAATCACATAGGTGGGTCACTTATGGAAAATGACGTCACTAAGGTGGTCGCCATTGTGCTCGACACATTCTCACGCACGGTCCACGACATCGTGCATGACATGCTGCATCGTGCATGACATGCTGCATCGTGCATGACATGCTGCAACATCGCGACGGGCACAGTGGCTACGTTTTCCCGAATGCGATTTTCCAAATCCTCCGAGGTTGCAGAGTCGGCGGAGTGATCCGCCCGTACCGATTCGAGAACGACTATGCAACACGTGTATCCTCCACAGAATCTTTCCTGGGCGCGTGATATCCAGATATGGGGAACTTCATCGGCCATCACGGTCACCGGACCAAACAGCTCCTGATTTTTTTGTGAGGATATCTGAAGAGCAAGGTGTGCAAAACACGCCCTGCAACCTTGGAAGCTTTGGAAAATCGCATACGGGAAAAAGCAACCACTGCGCCCGTCGCGACATTGCAGCAAGTCATGCACGATGCAGCATGTCATGCGCGATGCAGCAAGTCATGCGCGTAAGAATGTGTCGAGCGCCGTGGCGGCCACCTTAGTGACGTCATTTTCCATAAGTGACCCCACCTATGTGATTGTCCTAGAATTTCCACATGCCCAGGCTGCCATGGGAATAAATATCAATATGAAGTCATTTGTCATAAGTCTTTTATTTCCTCTTAAAACCCCGGAGGTATTTATGCATCACCCTGCAAAAGTTCTCAGTTTTTTTGGCGCCAAGAGGAAGGATATCATTAGCATCGTGTGTCTGTCTCTGCTCCATCTGGAAAACAGAAACGAACGGAAAAATCTCGCCGCTTTTTTCTTTTTTAGCGCCGCTCGGGTGCGCACGTCTTCGCATGCCCCTCTGACGAAGCGAGATGCAATGAAAGTATGAGTCAGCGGTCGAAATGCCAACGTGGATAAGAGAAAAAGGCCGAATGCTACCCGACCACTTTAAGTCTCCTTTAGCGACATAACTCTTTGATATCCCACACGCAACCATGGACGGGCTAAAAGTAAAATAATTTCATCTGCTAAAAGTACCTGCGAAAATTGGTGCAGGTCCGCCTATACCTTTCTCTGGAGATAAATAACCTGTAGTTAAATAACCTGGAGATAAATAACCTGGAGATAAATACCCCGTAGATAAATAACCTGTAGATAAATAACCTGTAGTTAAATAACCTGTAGATAAATAACCTGTAGATAAATAACCTGTAGATAAATAACCTGTAGAATTTCTGCAAAAAGAAAAGATGCAATGCATGCACGCCTTCTTATTTAACAGAGCAAGGTCGTCATTTTCTCCTTCTGAAGCTTGGGAAACTGTTTCTTGCAGATAGACCACTTTGCCTTTCAGTCCTTCATATCTTAAATTAATTATTTCCAACGGTTTTCGCGTGATACACCTAGCATCATATTTCATTTCTTTGCGGTTTAATTTCACGTTTCAAACCCTTTTTCACGGGAAATGCACAAAAAAAAATTTAAGTCAAAATCACCTTCATTAAAATAAAAAATAAAAAAAAATTACAATTTTGAACAGCTCTTTCGAGTTTCATCGAATTTTTTATTATCTCCGTCCGCCCCCAGCATTTTCGATATTCCAAGGTTCAAATCCCGTTGAAAGTCAAAAGTCGCAAGATCTAATTTCTCACGCTAAATAAAATATTTAGTGCTCCCGTTAAAAGAGCTTAATATTTGAAATAAACAAAAATAAATAAATCAAATGTGATGCATGAGGAGTCCAACAAGTAAAAAAAAAAACCGCTTGAAAACTGTCTAAGCCAATCCTTAATAGGAACTTAAATAAAATCGTATTCATATTCACAAGCGCGCATTTTCCACACAATCGCATAGAGAAGCAGTACTCAAATCGTGGCCGCATGTAAGTCTTTGTTCCAAATACATAAATAAATATATTTAAATAAATACCATTGCATGGGTATTTAGGTTGACTGGATTTCTTTTTATTCTTACTAGTACTTTTTCTTTTAAATGCGGCCCGCGCAAGGCTGGCATAGAGTAATTCGCCAAATCACTCGAATGCTTCCGATCTCGTGGGCGGGCGTCGCAGGCGAGAGCGAATCTTATCGCGGCGGGGGGAGGTAAAATTGGGTTAGGTTTAATTACTGGATGATTTATGAGATTGGGGGGAGGGGGAGTGCCTCCTACTCCGATATTTCCTCAGATTGGGCGTCGTGTCGATCTGAACGCAGAACATCGAAAACTTAGAAATTGAACGGGTATTGATGCGTTCAATCGCGTCGGACGAACAAATTTCTCTTAATGTAAGCACGAAACGCATGAACGGACGAAAGGATCTCCCGCTCACCCTTGGCTTCCGGTAGCGCCGATCGAAGCTGTCGATGAGGAACGGAATCTGGAGGACGGTGAAAGGTCCCGCGATGATGAAGGCCATGAAGACGAAGCCGGCCTTGACGATCCCCATGACTAAGCAGATGACCATGGCGAGAAGCGCCGCGTGCCACGCGCTCTTCGCGAGGTGCGTCCAGACCTCCCTTCTCTCGTGGAATCTCTTCCACGCGGCGAAGTCGGCGTCGTCCATTTCGATGCACCCGCTCGGGGCATCCCTCGCTGTCTGACTCTCTCCGATGGTGCTTGCTTTCGGACGGCCGTGATACGAAGATGAAGACTCCGATAAGAAGCACGTAGGCATCATCGACTCGCACTTCCTGCCCGGAGTCCAAAAATCTCCCAACGGATGGGTTTCAATGCGCCCCCTTCCGCCACACCACTCCTCGGATGCAGCCGCTGCCAGAATGACATTCTGGCAGCGGCAAGGCTTTCCAACATTCAGCAAGGTAATGGTATATTCAGCACTATTTTCGGACGGAAAATTTTCATTTTTCAGGCTCGTGACTTGAAAAATGTGTCACACGATTTCCGATCAAATACTTTCTTTGACATTTTCTCTGTTCCTCACTTCCCCGGAAAGAAAATGTCACACGGCACCCAAAGTGAAACGAATCCTCGAATACTTTCGTTGCTATTTTCTTTGTCCGGTGGCGTAGGCAGGAAATCGGCAACGTCCCCCTCCCCTCCCTACCTCACTGTCTGTGTCAATTCAATACTTTCCTCCCGGCAAAATCCAGGAACCCTACGCCAAGCCACATCCTTCTGAAAGCACTTCTGCAAAATCCAGGGAAAGAGCGAAACTGTCCCATTTTTTCCACCAGCCGCTCTGCGATGAGTATGCCATTGAGAGGCAAGACCTCGAAAAACTCCCATTAAGACGAGCCGGATCGGTCGGAAGAGAAACACTGGCCAAAGCCATCACCAAAGCACGATTTTGAGGAACTTCGATGACGAAAACAACCAAAAGACATCAGACCATTAAAAAAATGAAAACGCGACGAACCACATTTGCTGCGTCACCTTGCGGCTCGGTGTCGTCGCCGGCTATTTTTTTTTATTCATGGTGCCTGTTGAGTTTACTGGGATGTCCTGTTGATCAACTTGAATCCAAGCGCACGCATTTCTCTAAAGCGGGAATAACTCGCGCCGACGATATACTTTTTCTTCGTTGCTGGACGAAGGCTCCATTACGCAAGGGCCTTCCTTTCATCGTGCACGAGACACGGAACATTTCAAGGTTAACGTCTGAACGGGATGAGACTTCAAATTTTCTTAAGGAATCTTGCAGACGTGGAGCAAGTCTTCTGAATTACAATTCCTGCGATATTCCCAGATTTGTAATTCAGAACTAGCCAGCTGCACCGGGCCGTCTTCGCCGACGCGCATCGCGGCACGGGAGCACCCACACCGGGGAAGCACCCACGCCGGGGAAGCACCAACACCGGGGAAGGATCCACACCGGGGAAGCACCCACACCGGGGAAGGACCATCACCGGGGAAGGATCCACACCGGGGAAGGATCCACACCGGGGAAGGACCATCACCGGGGAAGGATCCACACCGGGGAAGGATCCACACCGGGGAAGGGCCCGCGCGTGTTGATGCGTCCCAAGTGGCACGAGGACCGAACCGGAATCTCGAATACGAGTGGCTGCTGGTTCCCAATGAAGCTGGAAAATGAGCGTCGAAGAATAGAAGTACAGATGAGTGCATCACAAATCGAGTATTCATTCTTCCAAAGAAAGCTTGAAACAATCGACACCCTGTTTCACTCAGATCCTTCCCTCTCACTCGAAGATTTTTTTTTTCTTCAAATAAACGCAAAAATGCATGCGAGAATCAGAACTTTCGAATGCGGATTTTAAGGAAAGCTTCCATTCAAAATTCAAAATTAAAAACATCCTCAGGAAGTAACTTAAAATCACAAGTTTTTTTTTTTTTTTTTTGGGGGGGAGGGGCGGCTTTATTCCTTCGCCGTTGATCCATGATGATCGATCGAAAATGGTTTCACTGAAAATTTTCGATGAATTTCACTCCAATCGCCACTTTGTTGAGTTCAATAGTGCGGGGGGACTTTGATCGCCTCGTCGTAACTGGGAGGCGGTTCAGAATGGAATGTTGCAGGGAAGTCGGGCGGGAGAAGAGGAGTGTTCCAGGAGGATTCTTGCGGGTGGTCCACGCCGGACGAGAGGGTGGACAGGATCGGACCCAGGCTTGGACCGGTGGACCCTGGCTCGGGGTAAGGGGGGAGCGCATGCGTCCTGCGTGCAAGATTGCAGTGAAACGGAAGAAATCCTGGAGAATCCGTGAGAACGACCACGGCCGCATCGAGCGAAGACAAGAAAATCCAAGAGCACGACTTGAGGACGAAGGGAGGCTTCCCCTGATCCGGCTTCGGGACGATCGTCTCCAGGCGCCAGGACTTCCCCCGTATCACTCCCAGAGCATCCCAGTCCACGCGACACTTGATCCTCCTGGCTCCTCGCTCCCCCACCGCGCCCTCCTCGGCCACCTCCACGTGCCACGTCAGCCCCGTGGTCGGGATGCTCCCCTTTTCCACGAGGAGGTACGGCACGTTCGGGAGCATGTACAGCTGAGGATCCACGCCCGCGGCAAGGCACTGCAACCGGGAAAGCCGGTCCCGTAACGTAACGCCAGTAACGTGAGACAACTCAACGTCACAACCATCAACTGCAGTTCACGAATCAGCGAAGGAATCAAAATTTAAAACGAACATATTTAATATATCCCCGATTAATTTTTCCCAACATTTTCCCACAAGTCACACCTCCCATGCATCACACTGAACTCATTTTCGACTCATATCAAATTCCAAACCCTCTCAACCTGAAACCCAATTTAAAATTTAAAATTTAAAATTTAAAATTTAAATTTGGAACTTCCCATCGCATTCACATCCCCTTGCGATTCGATTCCTTCCTTCCCCTTCCCACGAGGCGCCTCCTTGGCTCCTCGACGATCTGCTGCGAGCGGGGGCGACGAGCTTGCGATATTTTGTGCTCGCCGCGAACTGTTCGTGCCCATTTTCGCCGCGACGAGTTAGTGTTACAGTTACGAGTCACAATATTTTTTCATGAGAAAACTTAAATAAATAAAAACAATAATAAAATAATAATAATAAATATATATACACATTTAATGCTTCATGTTAAACAAAATACAAAAGGGCGTAGCATATAAAATAAAACAGAAAATAAATTAAATATGATGCATGAGAGGGGTAAAAAGAAACATAGGAAATAATTAATTGGAGACATAGTAATTAAGTTGCCAGTTTTTCTCGGACGGTAAAAGGCTTTTCCCGCCGGCGCAAGGTCACAGCGATGGATCGATTAATTTCCATAATATAATAAATAATAAATACTGAAACCTAATAGGAACTTAAATAAGATTTAAGCGCGTTAATCATATTCATATAATCACACGATTCCCGCACCAATTAATTCGTAAACTAATTGAATACTTCTGCAATCGACTCCCGTCGGAATTGAGACTTTCCTCGCGGGGATAAGCCGAGGCGATCTAATCTTATCAGGCTCCGAGCGGGGTGTCGCTTGGAGGTGGGTTGTGAGGTATTCGCGTTGAGATTGTCGATCTGAACGCAGAACATCGAAAACTTAGAGATTGAACGGGTATTGATGCGTTCAATCGCGTCGGACGAATAAATTTCTCTTACTGTAAGCACGAAACGCATGAACGGACGAAAGGGATCTCCCGCTCACCCTTGGCTTCCGGTAGCGCCGATCGAAGCTGTCGATGAGGAACGGAATCTGGAGGACGGTGAAAGGTCCCACGACGAGGAAGGCCATGATGACGAAGCCGGCCTTGGGGATTCCCACGGCGAAGCAGATGATCATGGCGGAGAGCGCCATGAACCACGCGCACTTCGCGAGGTGCATCCAGACCTCCCTTCTCTCGTGGAATCTCTTCCACGCGGCGAAGTCGGCGTCGTCCATTTCGATGCACCCGCTCGGGGCATCCCTCGCTGTCTGACTCTCTCCGATGGCGCGAGTGTTTGCTTTCGTCGTGATACGACGATAAAGACTCCGATAAGAACCACGTAGGGAACATATCATCGACTCGCCCTTACCGTCTGGAGTCCAAAACCTTCCAATGGATAGGTTTCAAGCGTCATCCGAAGTATAAAGATTCCTAGAATATTTTCCTTGCTATTTCTTTGGCGATCTAGTTCTTTCCCCCTTTGCAAAATCCAGAAACCCAACGCCAAGCCACTTCCTCTTGAAAACACCACTGCAAAAATTCAGAGAAAGAGCGAAACTGTCCGATTTTTTTCCCACCAGCCTCATTCGAGAGCGCAGCAACACCCAACAGTTTCCCCTCGAAAAATTCCTATTAAGACGAACGGGATCGGTCGCAAGAGAAGCACTTACCAAAGCCATCACCGAGGCCCGATTCTATCATAAGTGGAGCTTCAATACGAAAATAACCACTCGAGAGAAAAATAAAACGCGACCAATCATACGAGACCGATTTTTGCCCGCCTTCATCCGGACTCAACATCCCACATCCCAGAACCCTCCAGCAAACGACGAACCTTCGAAGGGAGAATCGGAACGCCGTCGCCTGCAATTTTTTTTTTTACGATGTCTGTAGAGTTTACCGGGATGTCCAGTCGATCAACTTGAGGTAAAGTCAATACATTTTTGTAAAGCAGGAAAAATTCGCATCGGTTATAAATTTTTTGTTCACTGCTAGTCGAAGGCTTCTCGATGCATGGGCCTTCTTATCTTCATAGAACATTTCAGGATTTACCTCTAAACAGGATGAGACTTCACATTTTCGCGTGGAAACTTGCAGACGTGGAGCGCGTGCTCTGCATTACAATTCCAATTACAATTACAATTCCAGCGTCATTCCTGGAATTGTAATTCAGAACTCGACTCCTGCCAGCTGCACCGGGCCGCCGTCGACGACACGCAGCGCATCACGGCAGGGGAGGAGCTGGACTCGCCTACATCGGCAAGACCTCCACCAGGATCTTCAATACGAGTGGCTTCTGGTTCCCATCAAAGATGAAGGAAAATGAGCATCGGAGAATATAATTACAAATGAGTGTATCACAAATCGAGTATTCATTCTTCCAAAGGAAACTTGAAACAATCAACACTCTTGTTTTACACAAAATAACACCTCCACTGCATTTGAGGATGCTCAAACGTCTCCCAACCGAGGTGCAAGGTGCTATGAAGCGCATTTCTAGCCGAGGCATTCGTCTGCATCACGAGGATCATGCAGGGAAGACGATGGGGTAGATGTCCTCGTAGACGTCTGCAAAGTGCACATCCAGTCCCTCTTTGATGTAAGGTGCAAGATCATCAAAGTCCTTGCGGTTCTCACCCGGTAGGATGATGCAATCCACCCCGACTCTCTTGGCCTGGAACAGGTAAAGAATGCATGGACTGTGTCGCAGACGAAGACACGAGCTCGCAGAGTTGGCAGATTTTTTTACTCACAGCAATGACTTTTTCCTTGATCCCGCCGACAGGGAGGATCTTCCCGGTGAGGGAGATCTCTCCTGTCATGGAAGTGTTCTGCCTAGCTGGGACACCCATGGCCAGTGACAAGAGAGCTGTGACAATCGTGCAACCTGCGCTCGGGCCATCCTTTGGGGTCGCCCCCTGTCGATACACAGGACGAGTATAATATGCGCACACTTTAATGGCCAAGAGACAAAGTTATTCCACATTGCTTTCTAGGATTGCAGTAGAATGACATAAACATGGTTATGATTTGCTTCCACTCTGTTAAGGTTAGGTTCTTATGTCTCCAGTTTATAAACATGTCTTGCCAGTGAGAAAGAATATAACTATCCCTACTCATCCTCTCACGCAGACAGTTCATATCTGCAAGCCTTATGAAGAAACTTTTGTCAATTTCATCAGAGAAATATCCAGACTTTAAGGCTGATGCTGCCCATTCAACTAACATGTTCTCTTCTATTCTTTGCTCAATGAAAGATATGGCAGACTTGATAAATTATTAAGATGCTTTAACAAAATGAAAAGCAAATCTCATAACAGCAAAGAGAACTGAATTCAGTGGTGATTGCAATTGTGGAAGTTATTTTTTGTTTCCATAGCATAACAGTTAATCAAGATGGGGGCATGTCAAAAGAGATAGGATCTATCCACACATTTCTTTACCAGACTGCATCAGATTAAGAACAGGTATTTCTTTTTCATAACTAAACTACACATGGTCTCTGCAAGTCTCCATTGCCTTCCAACGAAAATGCACCAAACAGTCTAGAAGCTCAGAGCTGACTGACACAATGAGGAAGAGGCCAAGCAGAGAGAGATACCTCTGGAACGTGGACGTGAATGTGCTCGCGCAAGAGGAAGTCATTGTGGGCCAGCTTGGTCGCAAGGAAGGAACGAGCAAAGGTGTATGCAATCTGAACCGATTCCTTCATCACGTCTCCAAGGTGACCAGTCATTTCCAGCTTTCCTGAAAGTTTCTCACCCTCAGTTTTTTCTTTAACTGGGGTCTTCAAACACGTCTCGATGTACAGCACCGAGCCCCCTAGAGACAGAGAGAAATCTCAAACATATTAGAACAGCCCACATTAAGGTTTTGCTCAGAATTGGATTTGAAGTTCAAGTCCATTCGCAGCAAGCTCTTCAACTATCCCATGAAGGTCTATTCCAATTTAAAAACATTTCTAAAGCTCTTTTTTTTTTTTACATACTTAGAAATTTCTTCCATTCATACCATCAATCACCAAATACAGTATCTCAGGCAAACACAAAGAAGTAATCGAATGCAATAATTACATAAATATACATAAATAAGCATAATATTGATGACAATTGGAGTGTCAAGGCCTTGAAAGCCAAAAGAGATGCAATGCCATACCCATGGAAGTCCACGCAAGCCCCATCACGACCCCCGGAGGCGTGATGTCATACATGCGATCGTGGGTGAACTTGGGCTTCCCCACGTATTCCTGGAGATTCTCTGATCCAATCGACGCGCGTTCCACTTCCCCCGACACCAGCTTGAAAGCGACCTTCCTGTAGATCTACCATGACAGAGACAAGGATATCTTGAGAGCAGTTCTTTGGTGTCAGTGGTGAGAGGAATCGGATGGGTGATGGAAACCTTTTCAATGTGCTTTTGCAGATTCCTGACTCCGCTCTCTCGACAGTACGACTTGATCAAGTCGGTCAAGGCCTCTTCCTTCAGCTCCACCTGCAGAAAATTTCAACAACTCCAACTTGCAAGATGAAAAAAAAGCACCAAATCACCAAGAAAGATGGAGCGAAGCACAGACCTTTTCGATGGAGACACCGGAGTGATCCACAGCTTGGGGGATGAGATAGCGTTGAGCAATCGCTAATTTCTCCTGGGCCACGTAGCCTGACACGTCTATCATCTCCATTCGATCTCTCAGGGGCTCTGGAATCGTCTCGGTCACATTTGCCGTGCATATGAATAACACCTAACAAATTAACATATTAGACATGTGAAAAAGCAGGATGGTCAAGTTCATAAAATCGCAATCAGAGAAGTGGTTCAAAGTGGATTATGTCTGCTTAATCCTTTACTGTTTTCTTTTTAGCTGTTTAACCAGTCTCTATCCCTCATCCTTCCAAACCTAGTGCAGAGCTGGAGAAGTGTTGCATACAGAATCCAGAATTAGGGAGAGGCTTCACAACCTAATCTACAATACCATAATCCTTGTAGGCTGGACTGTAGAGAGGCTGTAAAATATACTGCATAAGTATGAACAAAGACCTCAGCCAATTGAAAGCCTATGGGTAGAAAGGATATAGAATAGGTATGGATAAGAAAGGAGGCATCAATGAAAGTGACATGCAAAGAACCCTATTAGAATGCAACACTTGGGAAATATGGCATCGCTTCCACACTTGTCCCATTGAAATTGGGAAATCAGATCAACAATAAAGCATTACTCACAAGCAAAAGGCCTCTTTTAACAGTAAAAAGAAAAGGGAAAGACGAATGCTGATTCAACGATACAACTGAGAATTCAAAATTGTGCTTTTTAAATCTAATGTCCAGAATTTTAGACACTTGGGTTTTCATACATTATTCAATTCAGTGGAACTAAGAATCCAGTTTTCAAAAAGTGTATACACACTAAATGAAACATATGAATTAATAGTAACTAATTCCAATAGATCTTTAATAGTACTGCAGTCCAAAGAATGTTACATGCAGAAAAACGTTTGGGAATAAATATAAAGGATAAAGCAGTCTTTGGTTGGACAGGAGCCTCTTCCCTCCTATCCCCATATTGGTGAAGACCCCAGATCAAACACTCTGTACATCTCCCTTCCTGACTTTGCTGGGTTGGAGTCAAACATTCAAACAGCAGAGAAGGTAAAGCATCCTAACCTTAGAGAGATCCACTGGGACATCGAGATAGTGATCCAAGAAGTTTGCATTCTGCTCGGGATCCAGGAGCTCCAGCAGCGCAGAGGCTGGATCCCCCTGATAGCCCCTAGAAGAAAATTCCACAATACAATTGTCTAGAACATTGGGAGAAAAATATTGCATAGAGGACCTTGTATAATTCCCTTACAAAGATCCATTGTCACTCCCTTCCCAACCATAATTCAAATCATGACCCCTACTTCAACAATTTTTCTCAAACATAACTTCAATCTGTCAATTTCATGCTTTAATCAAGTTCACAACAATTTTGAGGGGTGATCTCACTTTCCAATCTTATCGACCTCATCGATGAGGACGAGGGGATTCTCAGTGTGCGTCTTCTTCAGGCACTGGATCGCCTTGCCCGGCATCGCTCCCACATACGTACGCCGGTGACCCTTGATCTCGGCTACGTCGGTCATCCCGCCCACGCTGAAGCGGAAATACTGTCACGAGTGGAAAGATGATCCCATGAACAACCGTGGAGGCACTTGTAGCAAAATACGGTTGGGAAAAGAATGGGAAACCTCTCGGTTCAGGGCTCTCGCAATGGATCGGGCGATGCTCGTCTTCCCCACTCCGGGGGGTCCGTAAAAACACAGGATTCTTCCTTGTGTAGTCTTCTTCAAATTGCTCACTGCTATGAATTCTGGAAGGCACAGACAGAAATCATGTGATGCACACAATATATATATTTTAAATAAAACAAGAAGGATTGCATCTTTGTCTCTGGAAGTAGAGTCACTTCTAAACTAAAATTAAATCCATGAAAGTCAGACTAGAAGTAAAATATATGTAGGAAGACAAATGGAGAAAAATACAGACCAAGAATACGTTTCTTCACATCTTCCATCCCGTAGTGATCTTCATCCAAGATCTCGGCTGCTCTCTTCAGGTCTAGGTTCTCTTCACTGGTAGTTCCCCAAGGCAGCTGGGTCAGCCAATCCAAGTAATTCCGAGTCACACTTCGAGGAGAGAAAACGGTAGCAACGTTAAACCGAGCAGTGGAGTCGACACAGGTCCCACGAAGAAGCCCTCACTTGAATTCGGACGAGTGTGACTCGAGGAAACCAAGCTTACTCAGTTCCTCATCGATGACATCCATAACGGCCTTTGGCACGACTTTGCCCTGCAGATAAAGAGGGAAAAAAAAACATTCAGAGGGCATGACAGTGCTGGACCATATGGAAGGTCACTCAAGTAAGTAGCAAGGAAAATAATAGGCCTCCAAAACGGGAATAAAAGGAAAACTCACTTCAAGGCGCTTCCGGAACTTCTCTTCGATGGCATCCTTATCGTCTTTCTCCAACCCGAGTTCCTTCTTGATGGCCTACAGACATGAAAAACATTCCAAATTATGATTTGAGCATAGCACAGTTCACAAGCAACTCATTACAAAAGCCATGAGTTGTGTCCCATAATGCACTCAATGCAATCAAGGGAATAGCAATCCTAATTCATGTGTAACACGTTTCATATCCCACTAGAATTGTAGGGAAAGTAATTTTTAGACAGCTTTGATCATGTGCTTTTGTGAAATGATAAACAAAGCTTTAACATAAAAGAATTTCAGTAGGTTGATTCAGCTCTCAACAGCTGCATTGCCCATGTACAAGAACAAAAAGATACCAGATTCATTTCTGGATGATAGAAAAATACTTATACTCAAGTACCACAAAAGTACTAGTCATTGTTGCTACCTGCACATTGGCATGGTTCTCTTCTCAGGAAAGCAGGCAGAAAATAATGTTTACAGGTATGGAAGTGAGCTAACAATGAAAGCTTTGTGAGGATAATGGTGCCAGCAATAGTTAAAAGAAAAATGCGCAGAAATGAGAAAGAAATAAAGAGAAAATCGGGGACGAGGACGAAATGCATTGGACATACCTTGAGCTGCTCCAAGAGCATGTACTTGCGATGCTGCTGCTTCACTTTCTCCTCCACCTCCCTCCCTATTTTTTGCTGTAGCTTGCTCAACTCAAACTCTTTTTTCAGCAAGGAGAGGGCCAACAGGAGACGAGCGGGAATCTGCAGATCCATACACGACCCGATTTCATTTGGGATTTCAATAAAAATGCAGGTGATGGGTCAAAAGATTGTACCTTGGTCTCCTCGAGGACTTGCTGGAGTTCGTGCGGTTCGGCAGCCGTGAGGGCCGCACCCAGGTCGGAGAGGTAGATCGGATTGTCGACGACCCGCTGCCCGCCGTGTAGCATCTGTTGGATGCTCTCTCGGTACAGGGGATTCAGGATGATGATCTCCCGGATCGTCTTGATGATCTCTTGCGTGAGGGCCTTCACCTCCTCCGTGGTCTCAAACGGCTCATGGGTCACATTTTCCACGTTGACCATGAGGACTCCTTCAGTGCTGGGTAGGGGGATGGCTTCTTCCTCCGGCTGATGAGAGTTGTTGTTGCGCTTCCGCGACCGCCGTCGGGTGCCCTTCCCCGATTCCTCTGTGAAGAGATGCGAAGTCTTCCCCGTCATTGTCGGGAACTTCAGCTCCAGCACTTTCAATGGAAAGCGAGGCCTCAAGGAGAAAGAGTCGGGGTTTCCCCCCTCCAATTGAAATGATCTTCACCTTGACCGGATGAGAGTGGCACGATGTCCTCCAAGACCTGAGAGTCGATCCTGATGCGACGGTGGGCCATGACGATCATCCTCAGTCGGTCCCCCATGTCCTGCATCTCGTGGATCTGGACGAACGTGCCGACGTGGTAGACGTCGTTGAGACTCCCAACCACCTCGGCTTCGTTGCTGCAACATCGACGCATGATGCCCGACGACCCCATGGGTTGCAGCAGAGTCTAAAAAGGAATCTTACCTGTCTTCTCGTTTCATGAAGACTCCTGCATATGGCTGATTTAATTTTACTTTCCTCCTCAACAGATCCATCAAAGCTTTGTTTGTGACCTACACAAAAATTACCCATTGAATCAAATTATAGACAAATTCTTCACATTGGACAGCGTGTAGCATCATCCAAAGGTTGGAAGAAAAAACCCAACCTCAATGATCTTGATGAACCGTGGGAAGACCGGGTTCCTATTGACTGCAATGAGTGGCACCTGTGGAAACACCTCCGGGATGGTCATCGCCGCCGGGAGGGAATGCATCACGGGCAATTCGTCGCCTCCGTTCCCGCTCCCTTGTCCCTCCCCATTCCCACCTTCAGGATCGATCTTCTCAGCACAATACCATCTCACAGGTGCAAAGAACTTCACTTGACTGTTGAGAGAAGCCGCAAACGATGTTCTCCAGGAGAGAATGTTCACATTGCTGCTCAAGGACCTCCTGCACAAGCGTGTCCTAATCGTCGAAGCGTTCGACCCTCGACCGAAATCGCACCAGAGTCTGACTGCTCCTTTCCTCAGTAGCCTGGCAGACGCCATCGTTAGCACTCGAACTGCAGTTAGGCCTTTAAAGGGGCTAGGCCTTGCAGTGTTTCCCTTCAAACTTCATGCATGGAGCACCGGTACTGGAAGGGCATTGAAAACAACACCTAAAAAGTCTCGCGAGTCCTTATATACCAGCGAGGAAGAACAATCGCCACTCGCACACACGCCGGGAGAGCATGACGTAACACAACTAGAAGAGCTGAGAGATTTCTGGACGTCAGGGATGCTGAAATATGTTACTGTCTAACACCCGTTTTCGAATCATACTTTTGAAGGCATTCTCACTTGGGTGCTGAAACAAATAAGTACCAGGGACTTCTTAGGTACGCGTAGTTATATATACTTTCATCCTGTCTGTTCCCAACTTTGCATTCGGCATCGACAAAATTTCGGGGCTTGCATCCCTGCTGCGATGGCTGCTCACTGGAGTCGCACGTGCGTCGACTTCCTCTTGGTCGTTCCTCCATTCCCTCTCTGTCGGCTGGGGCGTGAACGTTTTGGCGGATGGCGTGTGATGTCACGTTGAGGAGTTGTTTCTTTCCGGACTTGCTGCTGAGACGAAGATGAAGGTGTTGAGCCTGCCTGTGAGGACTGGCTTCCTGCGGTTGGGCCCGGGGGCTAGGCCTAAATATAGACCACGAGGTAACTAGACGATTGCCTACGCCTTCTTTCGTTTTAAAATTCGTAAATTTGGCACAAGCTGGATTTTTAAATGACTTATGGGTGTGCATGAGAAATGCCACACTTTCTGGTTGATGAAAGGTATTAGAGAAATTAACTCTGGGTGAGAAAACTGGCTTTGATTCTGTAACTTGACTTTCATCAAGTGTAATGGAATATTTTTTTTTTTCCCCCTGGTGTTTCATTATACAGAGTTTTGGAAAATCCATGTGGGTTTAGGTCTTGTTGCAAACATTTATTTGATACTCTTCTCTGTACAATTCATCAAATCTCAGTGGAAAGAGTGGATCCAAATGGATATCCGAATGCAAATTCAGACTGTGAATCTCAGATTGCCATCCAGAATATATACTGCCACTTTGTGGCTTAGATGATGCACTAAGGGTCATAATCTTCATAAGTTCTTCCATGATTTAGGTGAACTTGAAATTCAGAATTCCCTTGTGGCTCGTATGATCCCAAGTCTCTCTGTGATAAGTTTTTTAAGGTCTTAGGGTCAGGGCTGAGTTCCGGAGACCAATGGTGGCTTCGTCATTGGCAAATTATTGGGTGAGAGAGGTAAGCCTAATTGGCAAGTGAATGACAGTTAAATTTTGTCATTTCAAGGTTTAATGGCAATAACCACTTGTTCTCTGTCCATGCATAGGCTGAATTTGGTAATTCTTTCCTTTGCCTTATTGTTAGCATTCAATTTAAATGCATTTTGAAGTGTTATGATAATTTCTGCTTTTAAAAACTTAGTCATGAGAAAAGTCATGGTCATGAGAAAAGTTCTCACCTAATCTAGGACTAGTCACATCTAGTCTGAAAAATTGGAAACTGATGAGTTTCAGGTATTCTTGGCTGGATATGATGGGGTATTGTTAATTCTCACAACAAATTGCATGTGGCATTTTCTTCAGGGAAAGAGCCAAAGACAGTGACCGGAGAAGAGCATCCTTCCTGGGTCGCAAGGAGGCGGGAGAAGGAGAAGATTTGCCGGTCCCGCTTCCGGGGGAAGATCATCAAGTTCGACTCCGAGGGGATCCCCGTGCTGTGCTACAACCACAGGCGGAACTTCCCGAAGGTGAAGTCGCTCTCCCAGCAGGGCCCCGAGGGCAACGAGAGACGCGTCGAGGCCCCCAAGACGAAGAAGGGGATCCATCCCTCCTGGGCCGCCAAGAAAGAGTTGCGGAAGAAGAAGAAAGAAGAGAGGAAACTGCAGAGAATGCAGGAAACGGGCATCATGCCCTTCCAAGGCACGAGGAAGGTGTTTCAGGATTGACTAAAGAAGTCTGTGATATGATGAATGTCTGTCCCAATTTTCATTCCTCGTAATTGTCTATGCCATTCTGTATTGTCAAATGAAGGGGGTAAAAGTGCAGACTCAGACACTGAAAGACAAACATCATTTATTGCTAGTGATGCACATACCGGTAACAACTTCCCAGGTAAAACTTTTTTCCCCATATTTTTTCTTTTCAATCACCTTTTTTTTTATTATATGGAATATTTCCCTTTTTTGTGTACTAGAAAGACATCAAGTAAGCCACAAATTTTTCCCCACCGTAATGTTCCCGGAGCTATCTTATGCCCTTTTTATTTTCCATGTGTCTTTATACCAATGGAAAACAACTTCTTGCCATCTCACATTACTATTGCTCTCCAAGTTACCCTTTTCATATACAATTGAGGTACTTGAGTCACATAAGCAGGCCAATCATGACTCATGATATTCCTCAATGTCAACCCGAAAGCAAATCATCGTCCCCTGAAAATGCAATGGAGCGTTTGGATAAACGAGAAACAATTCCTAGAGAACTTGAGTCCTGCTCAGCCCTTTTGGATTGCACATTCCACAGAGGTTCTCGTAGTCTTTCGATACCAGGATGGAGATCTCAGGTAGATTCGATGGCTCGGTTCCTCATGAACTGAAAGGTATACTACGTGCTGACTGCATATTTACCGTACTTGAGATTCCCTGAATTTTTTTTTTTTGTTCTCGATGTGCACATTTCAGGAGTCGAAGGTCTTTGCTGAATATTTCTCCTTTGGTTATTTTTGTGCGCTCGGTGATCATATTTTCCCATTGTGGCCATTTCTAATTAGTTCTCATTTTCGTGGCAATGGATGAGAACTCATATTGCAAATGAATGCTGAAAGTCGGTGATTAATTTAATCACCGGGACGCAGGAAGGTCAGGCCAATGTGCACGCTGAAGGACGAATTGGGGATAACAAATGTAATGGATGATTAAGCAAGCTTCCTCTTCCCCTCCATCGTCTCCTCGGTGATGGTCGGGCAAGCAGGGAATTTCTCATCTTGGATGCCCTTCGCAGGGACCAGTCTCGGCTTCTTGTGAGTCTTCTTGATGTAGGAGGAGACGAAGAACTGGATGAAGAGGCAGAAATAGGACGCATACATGATATTAGCCCAGACGAGATTATGGATCGGCACGTCGCAGGACGCCCCCTTGGCCATCACAACATAGAAGGCGTAGAGATTCACGAAGATCCCCATGAACATCTGGAGGATCTGAAGGACGGTGATGCCGAGTGCGATCCGGCGAAGTCCCCTGTACCCGATCGCGATGAAGGTGAAGTACGTGTACATGAAGGCATGGACCAGGTAGTTCATGTCAGCGAACCACCTCGCCGTCGACGTGCTGTCCCGATACGAGTAGAACACGTACCTGCAGGCAGGAACGAAGGTCAAGGTCTTTCTTTTCGGGTTTACTATCCACTTTGTTTCCTTCCATGACAAGCAGAGCGGAAAACATCAGAAATTGATTCATGAATATCTCTTATTATGTATCCATTGTGCTTCCAAATCCGATCATAATACACCGTGACCCTTTTCTTTTACATCGCGACTTCATCTCCCTTCTGAAGACTATACAAAAATATGCCCATATATAGGGCCGTCTCGCTCTTTTTTTTCACATTCTCGATCGTTCTGGAACTAACCGTAATATAAATAGCATTTTCGGATGTTGCCCTCACGTGTATACTTGTTTCTCTTGACAGTTCTGAAGCACTTTTCTTCCGATATCGGAATGACTCAGGAGTCAGCAATGACGAGGCGTATTTTAACACGTAAGGGTCGCCGCGTAGAGGTATAAGGTCAGTGTCGGCGTCCAGTTCCAATTATTAACTAACCAGAGGCAGGAGATAATTGAAGACCATGAAAAGAAACGAAACTTAAAAAAAAAAAGTTGAACCGGAAAGAAATCGGAGCGGTTCATCGTGGCGTTCCAGGAATTTCGGAAGAGGTCATTAACACCCTCGAAAAACTTTTTTTTTTTGTTCCAATTACCGAGTAACGAAGACAGTTACCTGAAGCTTCCATTGCCAAGAACAGTTACAGGCCAATTCAAAGGGCAATTTGACGGCACCCAATTGCTCGAGCCGCGACGACCCCGCTTTCCCTCACTTTCTCCCCCCTCACACGAGAGAACCACTCACATGAGAACCGTGGTGTGATGATACCAGTGCAGATGGACGAGGTGGGACTTGCGAAGGACGAGGAAGGCCGTGTCGCCCAGTTCGAAGATCTTGGACACGAGGAAGAGCCACCCGTAGACGGACACCGCCTCGTTCCCGTACCCCCTGCGTGCATCCGCCCATTAACCCATAAATGGCCGAGACCATAATTAGCCACAGCCATAACTGACCAAAAACACAATCAAATTCCAGGGACAATAGAAGATTCCTCTAGCCCGCGTTCGCACGCTTGTTAAAAGGATATTAAAAGCTGGAGTTCTTCCTGGTCCATCACTGAATTTTTCTTCCTTTTGAAGGTCTCACATTTTTTTTTTGGCCGGGTGAATGACCGAATATACAACTGAACCCGTCAAGAATTGAGTGACTGAATTTGGTGTTTCGATAGATTTGGTATTAGACATGATATTCGAGAGGCAACAGAGCCAATAATACTTTCGCCTTGTTCGATAGTAAAACCAAAAACATCAGCGAAGTATATATTTTTGTTATCTTCGCTGCTTTAAAATATATCATAATTATGGGACTTTCGGCGATGAAATTTCACGCAAACTCTAACCCCAAGCACGGCACGAGCGAATTTCGAACACGTCTCAACAGCAAAGCCACAGAAGCTGTGAAAGTGAGTACAACAGCACGACATAAGTGGCTGATCGCCTGCGTTGCGGTTTCTTCCCCGACGACCCCCGCCTCCTCTTCCGGCAGGCCGAGATTTCATTTCACTCCATCCCTCTCAACCGACGAATCCCATCGGAGAACAAAGGGACTCACGAATTGTCGCAGACGGAGTAATGAAACCCCTTGACGTGGAGGACATTGAACAGCTCGTGCCCGGCCCTGCAGCACCCGACGATGGAGAACAACGCCAGGAACCCATTCCACGCGATCAACGGATACCGAAGGTTGAATCCCTGCCTGTTCTTCATCGCCCTCCTCCCCACGAAGGTGAGCAGGACGTAGACAGCCGCCAACACCTGCACGTACGGCCATGCCTTCTTCGACCATTCCACCGACCACTCGTAGCTGAAATGCGTCTCCCACGGGAAGAACCAGATCGTCTCGAACCACAAGGCGGGGTCCACCGTCGCGTTCCTTCTCCAAGTCACTGCAAGCAAATCCATGACGTCATGACCATCCATATTGACGGAAGGCAAATTTGACCTCAACTGGAATTCCTTGCGACCCGGCAGACGTGAGAGCATGAAGTCGGCCTGGAACGAATGAATGTCGGCCTGGAACCAATGAATGCCGGACCGGTTCGCATGAGCCTCGAAATTCGTCGACCCCGCTCGCGACGGGGCGAACGAAGTTATCGCGGGTAACCCACATCAGGGCAGAGATGGTATCGTTCCTCCCTCCTTTTAGGGCGCCTTCGATAGCATCGTTACTACCGTGTTGTGACAAAGAGAAATGGCACGACCCTTTTCTCTCGTCTCAACATTGGCCACGAGCGGCCAATGGAGCCGACGCAGGCCATTTTTTTAAATTGCATAATTCATTAGGCGCTGTGATCTTGCATTAAATAACAAAGGACCCCTGGAAATTCCGCTTATCATCCGCCCTCTCGCCTCGTCGAAGAGCGGGCGGCACAAAGACGCCGGCAGAACGTGACACCAAAGGAACACCTGACAGATTTTGACAGGACTTTGACAGGAATCAGGACTTCGGTACCGCTAGGACGACCGTTGAACCGAAAACCGGATTGAAACGGCGCGAGGTAGAGAACAAAAAAAAAAAAAAACCAGACGGATGAGAATGGTAATTCCTCGTTTCCAGAAATCGTTCCATTGCGTGTAGCAGCTGGAGCGGCGTACGTGAGAGACTGACCCCCAGGGGATTTTCATAACGGGACCGCACGGGGAACCGGCTCCATCGTCGCGGAATCCCGGATTCCGAGTCCCGGAGTCCAAGTCCCGGAGTCCATCCTAATCCACTAATCTGGTCTACTGCTTCTGACAAGCCTTGAAAATTTTGACCTCGATATTGAACTCGAGAATAACCGGAAGAATAACCGGAAGAATAACCGGAAGAATAACCGGGAGAATGACCGGGAGGTTTAAATACCGAATGAATTCCGGGATTCCTCGCAATGCCCTATTTTCTACCGCATTCTTCTCGAAGTCGATCGATCGAAAGGACGATCGATTCTCCGAATCAGTTGGACGTGTTTCGACGACTCGAATCGATGCGATTCTGCTTCTTTCTTTGCAAAAAAATTTTGCACGAGTTTTGACTGGTGCCAATCCATTCTCGGTCCTTTAACCGGGCAAGAAGGAAGGAAAAAAAAAAGCGAAAAGGGTCGAAATCCCTCGAGAGCTCGTGAAATCGTGAAAGACAGGGCAATTTCAGGGCAATTTCTAATGAATTGACCGAGACGTGCACGGCGACACGTTCCCCTTCGAGGAATCTCTTCATCGTCACGTACGCCGAATAAGGACTTCCATTCGGCGAACAATCGCTCAAAGGCCAAATCCAGCACGGTGGTAGGTAGCGGTGGAATGTAGCCTTTGAAGAAACGCGACTTGAATGCGGAGGATCCTCGCGTCCAAGTCTCCCGCTATACTCGCAATGAGCAGCTGAAGGCACGACGCGGAAACGGGACGAGAATGAAATATGGGCAAGGAGGGAGGCAGGGATGGAGGGAGGCAGGGAGGGAGGCAGAGAAAAAAAAAAGTCACCCTCTGATCCCACGAATCTCCATAGGGCCTTCGAGAGAAAGTCCGAAGGAGCGACGTAATGAGTTTGGCTGCTCGTGAAAGTCGCTCTTCAATAGTTTCCTCCACTCGCTTCCTCTCAGGGGGTCTGAGGGAAGGAAAATTCCAATACCCAAAACGGGATGCGATTGTTTCCTCGTCGCGGCAGCCGTTTATGGGATTCCGAACGCGTTTCTCTCGGATCGAGAAGCCTTGCGCAAGTCGAAGCACGCAGGCGCCCTCGCTCCCCAGAGGAAACCCATTTGATTAATTCGAGACCCTGGCCCGAGGAAACGGTCCCCGAAGACGGAAGAAGAAAAAAATTCGCTGGAGGGGACTCGGGGTTATCGGGAAGGAACACTATGTCCGGCAGAGATTGCGTCACCACTTTCCCTTTCCCCCCGACTTTGGGCCGAGCGTCCACATGTATAAACATTGCTTTACTTGCTCCGCTTGGAATATTTCAAGACTTTTCTCTTCCTCTTCCTCTCGTGTTGCTTGGCTCCGCCCGAGTTGCATGGATCGCTCATAACCCCATCTAAGACGCACATCCTGGTTGCATGGATCGCTCACAACCCCATCTAAGCCGGACAACCTCGTTACATTGATTAGTCAAAACTCCATGTAAGCCACACATCGTCGCTGCATGTTTCGCTCGTAACTCCATCTAAGACAACCTCGTTGCATGTTTCGCTCGTAACTCCATCCAAACCAGACAACCTCATTACGTTTCGCTCATAACCCGATTCAAGCCAGACAACTTCGTTGCATGTTTCGCTCATAACCCCATCTAAAACAACTTCATTGCATGTTTCGCTCACAACTCCAAGACAACTTCATTGCATGTTTCGCTCACAACTCCAAGACAACTTCGTGGCATGTTTCGCTCATAACCCCATCTAAAACAACTTCGTGGCATGTTTCGCTCATAACCCCACCTAACACCTACATCCACCCTCACCCCCTCGCATGCCTCTCCACCGCATCCCAGACACCCTCGCCGCCTGCCTCTCATAACCTCGTCACTCAGGCAGGTGAATGCACATGCCGCGGATAAGGGATCCGCGAGTCCATTAGCGCAAAGAGCAGGAGTAACGGTCGCTTGTCCGTCCGCCCGGCCCGCAAGATAAAGCGTTACATGTTGGAGTGCAGGAAATGGTCCACGTGGGAAATACAAAAAATGTACAGGGTGGGCCAGAAAAATCAGCCGTGTGAGACGGAAGTGTTCGGGTGTCGGCGATGAGACGGCGTGAAAGCGAACCGCGGTGCTGGAAACCTTCACGCCTGTGAATTGCGCCTGGAAAATACGCCTGGAAATTCCTATATCGCCCTCTCCTCGAGAGAGTTCTCCGTTCCACATGAAAACGCGTTGAAGAATCATAAGAAGGATATAATCGGAGGACCTGAGGCCTTCTGCCCCCGGGGCTTTTACTATTCCCGCCCCTCTCTCTGCCCCCTCCCCCACTTGCCCCCTCCCCCCCCCTTATGATTGCCAGGAACGATGGACGCGACCGCCGATCGCGTGTCTCACGCTCGTCGACACAGACGTCTGGAGTAACGGTCAGGAATCCCGGCGAGCAGCAAGAACCAGACGCATGCCGCTCATTCGAAAGGTCACGTGACACTTCCGTTCGAGGGGCTCGCCTTGCGAGCCGCTGGATGAGAGCCGCTGGATTCGGGTGTGGCTTACGGGCTCCTGTCGCTTGGCACAGTTAATCCGGCCGCTTCTTTTCTTTGCGCACCCTGTGAAACCGGGGAAGCTCCGGGAGCCCCGAGGCGGACGATAAATCTGGGAAATCGGGCGAGTTTTTCAGGCGCGGTTGCGGCATCTGGATGAATCGGGAGGAGCGCTTCCTGACATCGCAGACGATGGGCAAAGAATCTCCCAGGAATCCAAAATTCCCCTGGAATCAAAACTTTACATTGTTTCACCCGAATGCGAGATTTGAAGGCTTTTACTTCCGCGAAGCGACCGTGCCGAAAGCGGCTACAAGCGGCGCTTGTTCGCCGACGAGACGCAACGATCGGTGCAAAACCGGGACTTTCCGCAAAAAATCACCGCAAAAAAAACACCGCAAAAAAATCACCGCAAGAGCGATCGTCGAGGCCTCGGCATCTCGCCGTCGGCCGGACCGAAAAGACGGGAGAGCGAACGGGACTCACTGGCGAATGAGAGGTCCGGTGTAAGTCCGTCAGGATGCGAGCATGCCGAGACCACGGAGGAGAGAAGGAGAGACGCGAGCGCAGCGAGAGCTGGACGTAGACTGACTCAAGGACGGTCCACTCCGCCGGACTAACCCCCCCCCCCCCCCCCCAGCCCCTTCCCCCCCCCCCCCCCCGGTCCCCCCCCCCCCCCCCCCCCCCCAAGCTCCTTCCCTGCCTCCCCGTCCGGTCTCGTTATTGCCTTCCCTGCGGCCGGTGGGAGAGGAGGCGTCGGGAAATCGGGGCGGTGGGGAATCGGGGATCGACGAGGTCTCTCCTGGCTTCGCTGTTTCTCCTTCGCACAGTCGGCGGATCTCGCTCCCCTACAGACTCCGTTTGCATGCATCCCCCTCGGGGGATGCGGAGACAGATGTTGGATCCCGCGTCTTCCCAATCTTTCACACGTCATTAAGGCTACGGTTCTTACTCTCGTATTTTTAGACCCACATGCAACCGCTCAAGTCGCACGTCTTCGCTTCAGATCACACCCAAAACCCCCATTTCCCACTTCTCCTTCAGCGCCCACCCACCACGCACCGCATGAAAATGCGTCCAGCCAAACCTGTCCGCGACGACCGCTCGCACTTCCGGCACTTTCGCCACCCGCCCGTGCGAGTTCGGTTTCGATCGCCATCGACGATCATTAATATCCTTAATTTCCTGTCCCATCGATCATTAATATCCTCATGCGCATAACTTATGGACAAATGAAGCAGCCGCTGGATCCCACTCGTATTCTTGTACCCGCATTTAAAATACATTAAACTCGTACAAATGAAGAATGGATCTCCCATTTCCGGGTGAGATTAAGACCCCCGCCCCGCCCCTCCCCGCCCCTTCCCCCCGGAGGGTGGAACGCAGAAGGGGGCCTTGGTTTCAAGGAGGAGAAGGTGACGAAACCGATTTCACAAAGACGATCCGAAACAGATAGAGCGAAACAGAAACCGATCGCGTGAGAAACCGAAACCTTGGGAATCGATCACGCGATTCCCATCGACAAATATTAAATATTAAATAAATTTTATACTTAACATTTCTGGGATAATCGGGGGGGAAGGCGCGAGACATCCGGTTTTCCTCTTTCAGGCGGAGTCGACTTTCGGTCGACTTGGCAAGTCGACAAGTCGACATCACAGAAACGAAAATTTACGATCTCGGCTCGTGTCGACTCGGTTGGCTGGGCAGGTAGAGTCTGTCGGTTCTCGCGACGCGAATGAAAGTGGCTGCAATAAATTCATCTTCACAATTGTCCATTATCATTTTCATTGTTTATGGCATTGGAGCGCTCACTTCCTGATAATCGTCGCTCCTGATAATCGTCGCTCCTGATAATCGCCGCCCCTGATAATCGCCGCCCCTGATAATCGTCGCTCATGATAATCGTCGCGAAAGTGTCGGAAAGAGATGGGATTTAGCAGCGCCGGCAATCGTCAGGAAGTCCTTGCCAATTTTATCTTTACGCAAAAAAAATTGCACCTGAAATTCAAGGAGATTTCCCGTAATTCCTCCAGTTTCGGTCGCTGACGAAGCGGAATGCGGGATGTCGCGGGGGAAAGTCGCGGCAGATGGCCCGCCGAGACCTTTCTCTCTCCCCGACCTTTCCCATCCTCCACTTTCTCCCGCCTGACCTTTCCCTCGCTGACCTTTCCCAGACCCCGCACCTCGCGAGGCGTCGCCGGATGCTCCGGTCGTTCTCTGGAGCCCCGCCAATCCGGCCGATTCCTCGGCCGACGTGCAGCTAGCGACATCTAGCGAAGGCAAGGAAGACACGAACTTGTGGCGTTTCCGTGACAGATGTTGGCACCGGTCGGAAAAACTTGTTACTCCTTTCTTTCGGCCATTTTTTCGAAAACATCGCGAAATTAAATAATTTAGATAATTTAGTAAATATTCCGGTTTTTATAATTTATTTATTTGAATTATTTGACGCCGTAATTTCTTATTTGAGGGGAAAAAAAAGAGGGAGAAAAAAAATCTTGATTTTTCTTCGTAATTTTTTTCGCTGGCTTTGTCACTCATCTCTGGACACTGCTTGGACGGTCTCGGATAATCTGCATCCGGGGATTCCAGACGCGCAATATTTTCGCCGAGGAGTAAAAACTACGGCGACGAATTCTCTCTCGACATTGGGGTCGTTCTCGACGACGACAGTTCCCCCCGGGAATCAAGAGATGGCGCGAGAATCTCTTCACAGACGTCAGTGCAAACGCGCCCCATCGGTTGCAAACCAGGATTTTGGCATTGCCAGCAAGTTGCCAACGTTTGCGATTTTTGTCGCAAACGCACTGGTGCATTTAAAGCTGCCAGGAGCCGAAGCTTGACGGAAGAAGTCAGAAAAATTGACACATTAACACATCAGTCTCATTCACGTCAGTCAGCATGATCCACCACAAATATTGCATACTGAGAAAAAAAAGAATTAAAAGAGCGTAAACCGATCACATTGGAGAAAATAACAAATTTCACATGTCGCCCCCCCTCCCCCCTCCCTCTCCCCCTCCCCCTCCCCCCGTTGAGGCGGATCCACCGCCTCAGTTCCTCCGACCGACTTCCCCCCACACAGCAGGGAGAATGCACTCATTCCTCGCGAGTTCAGGACCTCCCATCACTTCCTGCACGTGGTTGTCACGTGGCGTCCACGTGGTTGTCACGTGGCGTCCACGTGGTTTTCTCTCGCAGGTTTTTCGGTTGGAGTCGCATTTTCGGACCGCACTGTCCCCCACTAGTCTGTTCGCGCGAGAGGAGACGAAACGAGAAACTTTCCAGAACTCGACGAAACACCGGGACGCAGGAAGGCGAGGTCAATTATTAGCGTAATTAAAGGACGAAGAAGCTAATCGATGTGATCATCTTTCAATTTGCTGCCCGTGAAGTCGTAAGTCTTAGGCGTCGACTTCACGTCGTGAAAGCCATTGGCGGAGACCATCTTGACCATCTTGGCCCTCGCGTCCGCCTTGTGAGTCTTCTTGATGTAGGAGGAGACGAAGAACTGGACGAAGAGGAAGAAATAGGACGCATACATGGCGCTGGCCCAGAAGAGATTCTGGCTCGGGACCTGGCAGGCGTATCCCGCGACCTTCGCGTACACGGCGTAGAAATTCACGAAGATCCCCATGAACATCTGGAGGATCTGGAGGACGGTGATGCCGAACGCGACCCGGCGAAGTCCCCTGTACCCGATCGCGATGAACGTGAAGTACGTGTACATGAAGGCATGAACCAAGTAGTTCATGTCGGCGAACCACCTCGCCGTCGACGTCCCGTACCGATACGAGTAGAACACGTACCTGCGACGGTAAAAAAAAAGGAGAAAAACAGATTTAAAATCCCATCGCTTCTCTTTCTCTCAGATTCCTGGAAAGTGAATGCAAAACGTTGGCGATTTTATATCTGATTGGAAATAAAGTTCTCGGAATTTCATAAACAATTATTACAACCCAGTTTATTTAAAAGCAAAATCATCTCAATCATGAAT